>JAACJT020000086.1:20059840-20087305 GCA_009936485.2 Gymnarchus niloticus | reverse complement strand
TTCCACCTGTTTAATCAGTTGAGCTTGATTTTCAGTTAACTCAGATGTGGCTTCTGCTTGGTTGGAATGAAAACCTGAACCCACACCGGCCCTTTGCGGATGAGATTGGACACCCCTGCTGAATGCCGTGCCAATCTGTCTTCTCAGATGGTTGTTGCAGACGTGTATAATCACCGCTTCCATAAAATCTATGGAAAAGAAGACAGCCTTAACAACATAATGGATAAAGATGACATCTACATGTAAGTATGTGACACTAATAACCTACAGGAAAATGGCAAGAAATGGATGAACTCGAGGTATTCGTTAATTATAATTCCTTTATAATATGCTACAAGCAGAAGAGTTTGATGTCAGTAAACACGGACTGTGTTATTGAACCTCCATTCAAAACATACCCCCCCCCCATTGTTCTTGTCTCTCCCGGTCATCTGACTGACAGCTACGAAGTAGAGGCAGAGGATGAGAATGGCCTCAACCTGCTGGTGTATTTCAGAGAAAGGCACCGTAAGGCCGCAGGCAGCTCCACCGGAGCCCTGCTGTTTGGCCAGCCGCTGCTCATCACCGTCTCCCGGCACGACCTCACCCTGGACTTGCTGTACACAAAGGTGTTGGAGCGTACCAGGTGGGTGAGGGGTGCTGTCATTCAGATCAGATTCTCCTCCTCCAAGAGTGGACCCCACCCACAATCCTGAGATTTAATCATCACAAAGCTAGCCAATGTGCCACTTAAAAACACTGTACCTTGTCCCATTGGCCGGTGTTGGCCAGTCAGTCTTGAAAACCTTTATTAATATTTGTCATAAGCATGTACAGTGCATATTAAAAGTCCAAGTGGGCTTTATAGTCATATCATCCATATACAAGCATATAACAGGAAAATACAATGAAAAATGTTATGGTTTTAAATGTTTTGGTTTTACATCACAGTGAATTTTATTGGGCTTTTTTGGCACTGATCAATAGACGAGTCTTAGTCAAAATGAAATCCCGTCTCTACGAGATCTAAATTGGAAATGGCTGATTTTGCTCTAATCAGACTGGAGGGCTGCCTTCCAGCTGATTTCAGAGTCACCTGCTTAGTTTTTTGTGTGATACCTGGGCTGGGGTTTGACAGTTCTTTTAACGTGAGCTTCCACTTACTTTAAGCTGTGCCTGGTGAAATACCTGAGCAACAGCTGTATGCACAGCTGTACAGCTGTGTGACAGTGGCAAGGACAGACTCCCTCAGAGAGAGGAAGAAACCAAACTTGAGGGGGAAGACCATCCTGCTCTGGCTGGCACAAGGCAGTACAGGTTTATCTATGAAATCTAGACAAATGGTGGAGTTTTTACTTTGACGTTAGTGAATCCTCTTCTGTTGATCAGTGCCAAAAAAGCACAATTAATTAAATCCACTGTATTTTAAAACGTGAAAGTCCAAGGGGGTGGAAACTGCTCTGTAACGTGATTGCAGTCGCATTGTCTCCACTCGCTGTTTTGTAGGCGGTACGTGAATTGGCCCCAGGAATCTGTTACCGAGGGGAAGGTCTGTTGCCCGGCAACAGTGTCTGACAGCCGCGGTGATGATGAGGACCGCCCGTTGCGCAGTTGTAATGCAGACGACCAGTGCACCGACACTTTGGCGGTAGGGGGACCGTTTGGATCTGAGTCCAGTACACAGCAGTTGAGTACCTGCGGTGGATCCAATGGAGTTTGTGGGGGTAAGATCAAACCCATGCCTTCGAGGCGTCAGTGTAGTGTTGATAAAAGAATGAGCTAAGTCCTTAGATTCTAGTGCTTTGCAATTTAATTCCTGGAAGAGGAACGTTTTTTTTTTTTTTTTCCTCCCTCTTTCAAAATTGCTCAAAGCACAGGTGCTGACATAATGCATTTACTTCATTTTTTTTTTTTTTTACATCATTTGATGGGGATATTCAGGTGTCCCCTTCCATCAGGACTAACCCTTTCAGATGTTCACCTGAAACTGCGCTCTACTTACACTGGATTATTGCACATCTGTACTTTTACTGCCTGTTGTTCTGTTTTACTTGTGTGTTTATGCTTCTAATAACATCCTATTGTATCCCCTACCCTTAATCTTTCTTCCATATTTATTGTGGATCGAATACACCAAGTCAAATTCTCTGTATGTGTGCATGCTTGGCTAATAAAACTGATTCTGGTGTAAAACCATTACAAAATGTCTGTGTTTCTAGGAGAGGAAGTCATGGATCATCAGGTCAGCCCCGAGCCAGAGAACAGTATGTCGGATGTCTCTGTGTGTGACGATGAAGAGGATGATGATGATGATGATGACGATGATGATGATGATGAGGGAGATGAGGATGTGAAAAAAGTTCTGGCTGGCTGCACATCCCAGTTGGAAATTGGAAGCGCCCGGCACAAGATCTTCTCTTTTAGCCTGGTCAGCTCTTACGGGACAGCCAATATTGAACTACTGCCTGGAGATGGAAACGTCCTCAAACTCAACAGCAAGTGTCGATGCTTCCTTATTTCATATTTTACAATTTTAGTGCAGCTGAAATTCACACAAACCGAGTTCTAAAAGAAATTCATTATCAAATCAGTGGCACATATCTATTCTGATGCAGGACAAAAGAGCTAAGTGTGTCTTCTGAGGGCTTTAATTGCATCTCATGTTTCACATGTAAAATTTCAAGGTGTTAAATGTAGACCTACTTGCTAATTGGCTCCTGGTGTCTGTCCACCTGTGTTTCCAGCACTTTCCACAGTGGCGATGGACTGGGATTCAGAGATGAAGAAGCTGTACTATGATGATCAGGAGGCAGAGGTCAGAGCTCCATCTCAATGAATGAGTTGTTAATAAATATGGTTGAACTCGGTAGACCCGAGTACCCATCCTCTTTCCAAAAAGAGGATCTGGTGGAAGGAAACCGCACTTGAGCTTTCCCTCGTGTGAAGGAGCTGCTGAGCATCACGGGAGCTTGGTTTTGCATGATCCACCACAGGCCTACGAGAAGCACGACAGCATGCTGCGACTGCAGAAGAAGACGACCACGGTGGGGCTGAAGGAATGCATTGAGCTCTTCACCACCATGGAGACGCTGGGGGAACACGACCCCTGGTCAGTGTCCTGCAGGCTGTGCTTGCAACTGAGCCATCTACATTTATTAAATATGGTTTTGGGATTCATCTGCTCACTGTGAACCAAAATTGTCTTGTTGTAGTTCCAGAAGGAGGCTGGGTGATTGTGTACTATAGAAATCAGGGACGAAGTGACGTACAGTAGTGGCGTAATATCTGGTTCTTATTTGGTAGCTGTCTCGCTGCGTTTGAGATTTGACTTCATGGGCTGTAAGCCGGTTTGAAATGTCCTCGTTTCTCACCTTTGGCCGTGTCCCAAGGTACTGTCCCACCTGTAAGAAACATCAGCAGGCCACCAAGAAGTTTGACCTGTGGTCCCTGCCCCGCATCCTGGTGGTGCATCTCAAGCGTTTCTCGTATAACCGCTGCTGGAGGGACAAGCTGGACACCGTGGTGGACTTCCCCATCAGGTACACCACCAGTCAATTTTTGCACACCCTAAGATTTTCTACATTTTCACTGTCACATAATTTTTACAAAAAATTGTAGACACTCAATAGTGTATATGTAAATGTTATAATTTGTCTCTGCAAACCACAAAGTTCAACTCCAGCCCAAAGGAGGTTTATGAATATTATAACATAATAAACTGTAATAACCATAAACCGTGCCCCAGGAGTGTTGGAATGAACTTACAGAGCAATATTTAATGTCCCTTGAAAGAATGCCTCAAATTTGCTCTGTTGTTGTAGCTGCTAGAGGAGGCTACTTTGATGAACCAAAGATGTGACCAATTTTCTTGCTAATAAAGGTATTTGAAGAATGCTGAATGTGAATGTATGATTTTTAGCAATGAGTATTGAGTGTCTAGAATTTTTTTGTGGAAAGTATGTGAGTAACATTGACAATGTGGAAAATCTTAGTGTGTGCAAAAACTTTTGACTGGTAGTGTAGCTCTCTACTTGGAGCTAAAGGGCGCAGTCATGGTTTGTGGAGCGAATTTCAAATCAGAGACTTGTGTTGTCCTTGTTCTCCTGTTAGGATGGTCCTGTATATCAGTTTGTAAAGGTTCCGTTTAAATGTTTAGTCACTTGATACTTGATCATTATTAATGGTGTAGTTCTCATCTGTGACCTACAGGGTTTTAGACAGCAGGAAAGCTAATGTAAAACTGTTGCTTAAACGTTGACATTTTGTTTTCAAGCTGATTCCATATAATAAAGTTGTAGTATAGGGTTAGTGAAAATTCTGGAACCACTGAAATATTTTTACATGCCTAATATTGCCTTGGTGCAATCAGCTCTATTTTGCATTAGACCAATGAGTGCATTTATGAGGTATGTGTCAACATCACTACACCCTCTAGTGGCAAACAGAGGTCACATAGCCCTATTTCCTGCACATTTCATTTTGAGGATCCAGGATATGTTGTTCCCAGGGCACTGGAACAACTAAATTGGGGGACCAAGGTGTCAACCCAGTGTCCTTTTGTTTAAGGAGCAAGGTACAGAATATGGACCTTTTTGAAGGTCCACTTTACTGAGGCTACCCTGAACCTTCCCTTGTTCAAACTGGACAGTGCACTGAACACGTTCTGTGAAATGGTCTGTTTATACATGCTCTCATTCTAAGCATAGTCGATTAAGGTCCACACTCTGATAGGCTAAAAACCATGAACAATGAAGATCTTAAAGAACACACACTTCAATAATGAATATCTTTGTGATATTTTTAATGTGTTAGAATTGACACATTACCCCCCTTTCCATTTGGAAATATTGATTTGAATTTAAGGTGTCACATTGGTGTTCACATGTACCTCACAGATGCACCCAGTGGTCTGATGCAGTATGGCATTAGTTGCCTCAATCCAACATTATGGATTTTAAACTGTTTTCAGACTTCTGACTCACCCTGTAGATGTCCACATAGGGAGAAATCTACCAAAATATGATCATTTCTAAATGCATTTTTCCATGCTGGCTGTTGAACCTATAACAATGCTTGTATCCTTGACACAAGTGCTGAAATATCTATATATTTTTTTTCTTCATTTACAGTCATTAGTTAGCTCTTGCTAATCATTATTATTAGTACTGTTGGAAGTTTTGTAATGAGTGTCAATGATTACGTGTTCCTTATCTTTGGGGTACTGTGGATTAGAAACTCTGGGTTGGGTGGGGACGTTCTAAACATTCTTGTATTTTAGTGTGTACAAGAAAATGCTTAACAGCTTATAGCATCTGTTCAGTGGGGAACTTGCTGACTGATATTCTTTATCTTTACCGCGCAGAAATCTGAACATATCTGAATTTGTGTGTAACCCGAAGGCTGGGTCTCATGTGTATGACCTCTTTGCGGTGTCTAATCACTATGGTGGCTTGGGAGGAGGACACTGTGAGTAATGGCTTCCTGGATACTTAACAAGACAACTGTGTTTATCAAAACTCCATGTTTGTTTTCATTGGTTCACGTGAGGTACACTGAGGTTTTTGGATGGAAAATATTACCAGACAAAACATCCCACTGTAGCTCTTTCCAGGGCGATTTTAGTAGAGGTCTTCTTTTTTCTGGTAAATGCTATTCTTCATCACAGGCCAACAAAACTGTCAGTTAGTGTGTGGTTAAACTATTTGTTTGAGAATTAATGTTATAATCCATTTAGTTTTAGCATTAAGGATTGACCATTTAAAAGCTATACATGGTAGGTGGTTTTGTTCCTTAACTCCTGTATAATAATGATTGGTGCTGCCCCCAATCCTCTAAACATACCTCCATCCATTTTCAAACCACTTATCTAGTTCAGGGTCACAGGGGGGGCCTGGAGCCTATCCCAGGTGGCACAGGGAATAAGGAGGAGGGACACCCTGAATGGGATGGCAGTCCATCTCAGGGCACAGTAACATGTTGTCTCACACTCTGGGCAATTTAGACATGCCAATTAGCCTACATCATAGGGAGGGAAACCGTAAAGCATTGAGAGAACACGCAAACTCCAAACACGCAGAACGGAGGTGGGATTCAAACCTAATCCTGGAAGTGCAATGCAACAGTGCTAACCACTGAGCCACCCTGTCCCTTAACATACCAGCAGTGATGTACTATATTTCTAAGAATGGGATCGTGTGGGTGGGCAACTCCTAGTTATTTTATTAGATATGCAAGCAGTGCTAATTTTTGCTATAGTATGTATAAAGTTGTATCTTTTGTGAAAGTCAGTTCTGAAATTGCAAGCTGGGAGGAGATTATTTTACATTTTGTAACTCTTAAGCCCACCAATGATTCACTATTATTATTATTAATAACAATAATATAATAATAATAATAATAATAATAATAATAATATTTGAGACAACATAATTATTGCAAGCCGAGTGGGCAAAGAGCCGTTTTCTCCCACAGACACAGCCTTCGCCAGGAAGAAGGCGGATGAGAAGTGGTATTATTTTGACGACAGCAGTGTTTCATCTGCTACAGAAGATCAAATTGTGGTGAGGATGGCTGATCTGATTTTTTTTCTCCAGGTTTACTGGAGGATTTCAATTTTTTTTTTTTAATAAATTGCTGCCAGAGTGATCTAGTTTCAGTGAGGGGGAGGTAATTTCCTTCTCGTGATTAATTATTAATGTGGTACACGGTCTGGTGTGACAAAATGTCAAGTGACTATTACAGCCCTCTCTGATCATAGCTGAAAGTTGGTGCATTTTATTCTTATTTTGCTGGTACATGTAAAAAAGTACTCCCCGTTCTTCTTCTTTATGATTCCCCTTCCAGACAAAAGCTGCCTATGTCTTGTTTTACCAACGCAGAGATGAAGACAGCCCTGCCACCTCACCGAAATCCGTGACACCACGGGAGACTGAGACCGGAGATGACAATATGGACACAAACTGAGCCTTTCTTAAGACAGACTGACCCACAGGGGGAAAAAAAAAAAAACACATAACCTTCCTGTAACAAATCGCCATTTAATGCTGTGTGTGCGTGTGTCCAAAGTGTATGATCACAAGCAAGCAATCTTGACCTTTGGATTTAATTACAGTCAATTCTCCTCCTCACCTCCAGGTCCATGGAACTTCTCTGTATATCTTACCTCATTCACAGCTTTGAGGTTAAAGTTAGGCAGCAGTCCAAACACTGGCAGAATGTTTTTTTTATTTTATTTCCTGTTACCCTCAAGATAATTGAACTGCATATAGGTTTTAACCAGATCTTCAGAGAACACCCTCTGTGTGAGGTTTTGTCACGCTTAGTCGTCTGGCTGTCCATTCGATTACCTGTGAATGAATCGTACTGTGTAGATTTTATTTTGAAACTTGTATAGGAATGTGCGGTTATAGCAGGGGCATCTGCTTATGCGTTCTGTTGACCTCTACCATCTGCAGAGAAGGCAACGTTTTAATGGAACAACCGGTGCTCCACGTTATTGCAGTTGCTCTTCCCTGTGTTCTGAAAATCCTGAAGTTGGCTCACCGAACTGTCCCTTCTGTAACAACATCATCCAATCACGGTATCTTTCTGCTAATTGCTGCACATAAGTGCTCTCTCAGCTTATTGAATATATAGTTTAATTCTTTCTTAGACAACCCCCTCCCAGTAGAATGTGCTGTTGTGTTTACTGCACACGATCAGCCTTCAAGGAAGACTGACAGAATCACAACTTAAATTGTCCAAACATTTGAATAATCCCCCGATAATATCTGTGTACGTATTACTTGAAGTTATTTTCCTGTTTATAATTTGTTTTCTTAAAAGCTGTGATTTGAAATGGGATTATTATATTTGTGATAAGCTTGTCTATGGTTCTCTTCAGGATTTTGGAACCTCCTCCCTCCCCAACGCGGTGTGTAGAGTTTCCCAGAGGAAGAAGGTCATTCATTAAAGTGGCATGATGTTTCTGAAGCTCCAAATGTGTAAATACTGCTCTTATGCTAGGGAGCGTGGGGCTGTCTTGGGAGCTTATGGTGTTTCACCATTAACCTGAAGACGGTCGGGATGAATCTGGCTTTATGCTCTTTTTAAAGCATTGCACTTCATTCGTAATTTATCCTCAACAGTGGCAGTTGCCAAAGGAAAATGAATAAAGTCCAAATAAGTGTTTATATGTCTAAAGGTTATGTGGGGAAGGTTGTATTCGCCTCCAAGACTAAAACTTCACTTCAGTGTGCTCGTGTCTACTATCGTTGCACGTTAGAAGAAAACCAATGTTGTATATTCAGTAATGTATCTACTATATGTGTATTATATTTGCATACAATAAAACTGTAATCTGACTCTTTTCAGTAACCTGTTGTCTTATGTATCACTGGTGTCAAGGTTAAGTGAAATATGCTTGTGGAAATTTACATTTTTATTTCCTTCTGCAGCTTATATTGACACAAAACCTTGTGGAGCATTAAAATTAATACTTAACATACAAAATGCTGCTGCTATACAGCCTAATATCAGTCCATTTGTGTAAAAAATTTGAGAATATTATGGAAGCTACTTTTATTAGGTGGAAGTTACGGATGTTGATTTTCTTTAGTAGAGAATGTATCTGTACAATGAAGACTGGTGAGAGATACTCACCTATTCAGATGTATGGAGGCCCTAAGCACCTAGCTAGTGTGACAGAATGACTCAAGACAAGTTCACTGCTCCAGGCCCATTATGAGTTGCCGGTCTGCCTTGTTAGAGCCAGGCACAAAGCAGGCAATCTGTAATCATCAGGCTGCAAATCCAAATGGTTAACTCAAAGGCAACCTGCATACATTAGCTAATCAAACATTTACACCAAGAATTTAAAGGAAATCCTTCAAGCTCACATAAAGTTACAGTAGTTAGCTACCTTGGAAAATGCCAAGTGAGATGTTACATCCCTAACATTATTACAAAAACCACCATAAAATTAGTAAACTACATGCTTTTATATACCTTTTGGTAGACATTTCCTTGTGCTTAGTGTTCAAACATTCTGTTGTACAGTCTAATTCTGCTTTGCTAGCCAAGAACACATCTAAAAATGTAAAAGGGGTTCAAAATTGTCAGCTAGAAGTGGACATACCTTCATATTTATCTTAGATTTTTACATTGTGCTTATGTGAAATGACATTGGTGAACAATACTTTATAGACTGGCCTGATCAGTAGTGATTTTATCACATTTAATATTTAACAGGTTGAGTGTAGACAAGATGTCACTTGAAATATTAACATCCTGATCTAACATCTGAACTTTAATATCTTCCTTTCTAGATAAACTCTGTCCTATCCATAGTGGGCTTCTTTGTTCTTACTGTGATATTACATTTTGCAAGTGAGTGGAATTGGGATAATCAGTATGTAACACCCTCAAACCCTAACTGTAATATTAGTGCATTCAGTCATCTCAGCTTATGAAAGCTTTTAGCCAGGCAGAATAAAACCAAAGTGTATGCACATGTCACTCTACAACATGAGTATTTAAAATAAAATTTAACACTGAATACTGTAAAGGGAATTTACAAAGATAATTCTACTATTAAACACTTACCAGGGTTGGAGGGAATATGAAGTTTATCCTAAAATAAGACATGCAGGATACACACAAAAAAAAAAAAAAACCCATACACAGGTGCTCCAAAACCAGTGCATTAGCTGACAAAGGAAACATGAAATGTTAATGTTCCAATAGGAAAAAAAAAAGAAGCATAAACCCAAATTAGACTTTTTTAATTGATGCACTGATTACAAACAGTCATACTTTATCTGCACGGAATGCTACTGTCACGTGAAGACCTTTACAATTTTCTCAGGCAGCTTCCTCACTAGGGTTTTAAAAGATGCCTTCATTTAGTAAAAGTGCTAAACAGCAGTAACATCTTGTACAGAAAAGCAGAGGCTGATTTGAAGACAGTGGATATTATGCAGGCTGCATTGACAACAAGCAAAGGGGAAGGGGGGGTGGGGTGGCCATATTGCTTTTACTGGGATGGTTTACTTCCGACAGCCAAGAAGCTTCTGGATGTCAGCCTCAATATCAATGGTCAAGAATTTTCTGCTGTAGCGCTTGAATGGCTCCCCATCAGAACCAATAAGAAACTTCTCAAAATTCCAAGAAATATCATTTCTCTGTACGGGACTCCAGATGATAAACTTGGGGTCTGTCATCAAGGACACTGCATCGTCACTGGGGACAGGCAGCTTCGCTTTGAGGAAGTGGAACAAAGGGTGTGCATTCTCCCCATTCACATCAACCTTCTCCAGGAGCTGGAATTTGGGCTCAAAGCCATTTCCTGGACGAACATATTTGAGACACCTCAGGATTTCCTCATTATTTCCATTCTCCTGTTAATAAAAAAATAATAAAAAAAAAAAGAATCAGCATAGTTACACATTCCATGGGTGAAAAATGCATCTTTCCTCCATACATTAAAGCAATTTAAATAATGGAAAACGTTTTTATTTCTTTAAAAATTTCAAAACACGATCCCCTACACAGTTAAGGCTTGTCTGTGTTTTAGAAGTACAAGTTTAATCTTTAGGGTTCCATTGTATGTGCGACAGAAAACTTAAGATGTACGTTTATTGTTCTGATACAAGGCAGTACTACTAGTGACCTTGACTCTAAGCCACGTCAGAGTTCCAGTTTACACCAGTTATTCTCGGAGTGATCCGTTTAAATCATTCAGTTTTGATCGGGTTTATTAAAACCAGAACCCATTCACCTTCAAAAGGTGCAGTACAGGTGCACATTCCTTCCTCACACTTAAAACAAAATGGCTTGTTCTTAGCTGTACTCTCGACGCCCTTCACACAAACCTTTACAAAAGTACTACAATTATACAATGCGAGCTCAGAACTGCCCGTATTTTAAAATAAACATATTTAAGCCATGGACTATACTCTGGTGTAATACACCCGATTCTTTTTTTGCGCAAATATGAAAAAGCGCCACGTTTGTATGGGGAAAACAGAAAGCAGAGCTGAAATACAGGGCAATAATTTACTGTCCGACTAAAACTTCGCCCCAGAAGACGACCGTACGAAGCTTGCCTGCCCAGTTTAGGGTTCTAGGTGCCGATACCCGTATTGCGTAGAACTGTACGAAGACAAACCAGCATTTCCCTGTAGGCATCTTTTTTTTTTTTTTTAAACAAATGAGAAACGCTTTCATGATAACGCCATTTACGTATGACTTATCACCGAGATTATAACGTTAGATAGCCTCCAGTAACCGTTAAATAAACGCTTACCTGATGACCAAACTGATTGCAGGGTACACCTAGAACCACGAGCCCCCGGTCGGCGTAGCGCGTGTGGAGCTCGTTCATCTGGCTGTAGTCCCTGACGGTGGTGCCTCAGAGAGAGGCCACATTTTCGATCAGAACCACTTTTCCCTTCAGTGCTGAGAAGTTAAACACTTCTCCTGTCAGCAGTTTCGCCGAGATGTCGTAGAATCGCTTAATGCCGCCAGCCATGTCGACTCCAACACCAACGCCCGGGTTCCACCCTTCGTGTTCTGCTACCGCCTCTGTACTGTAGTTTATATAGAGCTAAACACTGACGCCGTGAGCAAGAAATGGGGGGCGGTGTTAAGAGTTAAAGACCATCTACAGTACCGTGAGTGGCTATACCTAGAACGTTCAGGTTCATCCCGCGATGTCCGCTTCTCCAACAAATAGTTCTTCAGAACCCGTTCGCCAAGGTTAATCAATGTGTTGCTAATTTTGTTACATGTTGAAATATTCTAACAGAACCACAACAGAACAAATACCCCCTCCCTAGCCAATCTGTGCCTTCTCTAATTTCATTGACCATCCATGGTACTCGGTGCCACTTTTGTATATTTCAACACCTGCCCACCAAAAAAGACTCTTGGCCAACAATTTGACTTAGTGAACAATATTTAATTGCTTATCTGGGTCAGGGCCATGGGGGTAGTGTTTCAATGACTTTGTGTATCTGATCTAAAATAATTGTGATAGAGGTTCTAAGCTAATCCTACGTTCAAATGTCCAAGGTTTTAATTACTATATAAATACTCCACGCCAATGTTGCAGTTATGCCTTCTGTGGCTTCATGGAAATTTGACTTTGCGTCTGAAACACTATGATAGAGCTCCCACCATAGCAGAGGGTAGATATACAGATCTTTTTCCACTCCCATTTCACTGTTTTATCAGCTCTGAGCATACAACCATTTTGCAGTTGTTTACTGATAAGGTCTACACGAATTTTAAGCATTTCCCGTATCTGCTGTTCGTCACAGCTGTGTCTGTTAGGGGGTTTACTTTCGTTTCTCTTGCTAGTTTATTCAGGCGAAAATGAAGTGTTGTCAACATCCTGACTCAAGACCATAGCTGCTCTGCTCGTTTCATATACGGTACTTCCGTAAACTTCTGGATCACAGTGTTCAGGTTTAATAAGCAATCAGCATCCTGCTCGTTTATCATGGCAAAAGGCTTTAATTTTTGAGGTTGAAATGTATCCAGGCATTCATATTAGACCCTTTGAAAGCACAGGTATGTCACTGGTAAAAAAAATAAAGTAAGAACAATCCTTCAGATCTCTTTTTCCGTAGAGAACATATGGACTACTGACTGGTTCTCACAATGAAAATGGTAGATTTTTTCTTTCCATTGATATTGAGTGCTTTGTTTAGACTTTATAGCTGGTTCTCTTACATTCACATGAAGCTACTGATTGAACATTTGACAATGTTGTACCAAAGTAGCAGATGGTATGGTGATACCGAAAATAAAAAGCATGGATGTGAAAGTTTGTCCAGTTCAACAATAGTATTAGTCCACTAAAAGGTGAAGAACATTAACCTGGATATATCACTGACACTTTACATAGTGTTACTGGCACTGTTATGTCTGAAATAAATGCATTGTAGCATACTGGCCTCCATTATCTGTGGATGTGAGAGAGCGTGTGCACTGGACTCCCTTAACTGTGAGAGAGTATGTATACTGGCCTCCCTTAACTGTGAGAGAGTGTGTATATTGGCCTGCCTTAACTGTGAGAGAACGTGTGTACTGGCCTCCCTTAACTGTGAGAGAGTGTGTATATTGGCCTGCCTTAACTGTGAGAGAACGTGTGTACTGGCCTCCCTTAACTGTGAGAGAGTGTGTATATTGGCCTGCCTTAACTGTGAGAGAGCATGTCCACTGGCCTCCCTTCCCATCATCCCGTGTGGCCTTTTGTCAGTGTGTAAACAGCCCAACCATGACGAGTGAGGAATGAGTGTCTTTCTCTTGTGAGGGAATGAAAAGCTCCAGGCTATGACTGAGATAAGAGAGTTGGAGAGAGCTATGTAATGTCAATTTCCTTTTAAAACAAAGAGCACTGTTCTGTTTAATATCATGTTTCTGCTTCTATTCATTTTGCTAGCTGTCTTTTCTACTCACCTGTGACACGAGTGTGGCTGTGAAGGAGAAATTCTTCTAACAAGTAAAAGCAGAATACACAAGAGCAAGCACTGATGTCCCACAACAAAAGATAGCCTTACTGGTATCACAAAAGATGGCTGCTATATGTTGCTTTGTCTTTACCAGAATGCACATTAGGCCTATATATTTTTCCACAAATTTTAAATTTACCTTCTTTAAGTCACATTATGCCACGTCAAAAACAGACGTTCAGAAGTCTTGAAGAGAAAATATGCAACCACAACGGATTGCCGGTCCATTTCCTTAACTAAGGTGCCACCTGCTGGTCCAACTAGATATGCACCTCCTTCGTGGGGTTTCCCTCCTTTTTTTTTAACTAATGAATGATTGAACTAAAATAAGACGGTTTTTCTGACTTTGCCCCGTATACCTTTTAGGGTATTTAATGATGTTGATTCCATGTCTTCACCTTATTTAAATAAAATACATTCTGTTCCCCGTTTTAATACCCTATTATGGTGATTTTAAAATTCAAGGAGTTTATTTAATATGTAGTTCATTCTGAGAAGTATCACTTCCATCCACTGAAGGCATACTTGGGATAACGTCGACCACCAGATACCCATGCATGTACTAATTTTCAGGGTTTCTCTTCCATCAGATACTGTACACTCTGACGTCAGCGTCCATTTCTCGGACGGATTTTACTTAAATCGCTTTACTAAACTGAATTAGACCACGATTAGACTAGATTAGATTAGATTAGAGTAGACTACGACGAGCAGTCTCGTTGTGGGTCTAACATTATTCTGTTCGTCGTAAAATAATTCCCAGGTCCTGTAGGGTAACCCTGTGCTCATGGCCAGAACCAACACCAGAAGGGAACCTGAGCATGAGCTCGAACGATCTGCTGTGAGATATGATCTGGTGAGCTATGATTTCGCAGCTTCTTCGCAAGCTGGAGTCCAGTTCGACATGTAGCTATGGTCGCGGTGAAGATCGGACTGACTCTCCACGCTGTCAGGTTTGTTATTAGAACACCCACCCCTCCCAGGACAGGAGATGTGCATAGAACCCTGGAACAGGAAGCGGTACGCCAACATGGTTCTGTGTTTAGGGAAATAGCACAGCCTTAGCCTAGCAAACACTGTAGTTAGCCTGCTAACTCCGTGATCGGATGATGAAACTCGAGGAGCTGAAGTGATCAGACGAACACTCCCTGGAGAACCTGGCTGACTGACCCAAAGCAGACCTGGAATGGTAGACGAGTTGATCCGATTTACGGAGCCGTCCGCTTGATTCGCATCTGGGAATGCACTTTTAAATCTTGTAGCATTATACTGTACATTTTACCGAGACAGTGACAGTAGCCACCTATACTGGTCTTAGCCAACAGTTGTTTGTGCGATCGACTCCCATCCTGGTCACCTACAGCCATGTCTGAGCTTGTCATTTTGGGTCTCATCATCTTCCTGATAGTGAGTCTGCTGCTCACCATAGTGGGGTTCCTGTTGTACTCTGGACTGTTGTCAGAGATCAACATCAGAACAGGTTCTCCTCCGGTAAACAACATAACCTTTGCCTACAAGTTCAAACAGGGACCTTACAAGGAGTGTGGGACAATCTTCACCGAAAGTTGTAGCATTGGGCCTAAGCTCTCCAGCATTGGGGTGTTCTATGATGATCCAAACCAGGTGAGATCTAATGATTTCCTAAAGTATCATGTAAGATTTATATAGGATTTAGTTCAGCTTTGATTTTTTTGTATATATATAAAAGCAAGTGGCACTATGATTTAATACTGTGTTAGTCAGGGTAAACTGAGTAATGATTTTATTTAAGTAGTCCCTTTCAAAGGTTTTTGTCATTGCCTATCACGTTTACTAATTCTGCCTCAAAGTTCTGCTGATCAAAGAGTAAATGTACTTTCTCAAATCAATTTTTTTTTTTTCCCAACAGTGCCACATAACATTGTCATGATATTTTAGGTGGAGTCCATTGTTTTGTGACCATCGGAAAGAAGTATTCAAATTACGCATAGTAACGATTTACCCCACAGCATGAATAACTGTAAAGTCAACATTATCTCAACTTAGAACCTTTCTGAGAAGTAAATTTCACCTGACGTCTCGTGTGCAGAATTATGGGTGATGCAAGACTTTTTCTGACAAGATGAATTGAACTGTAGTGTTGCATTCTAAGGAATAATAATTCATGAGATAATGACAAGATCCACAGCTTTTAATTAACTCAGTTTACTGGACAGATGTACTTTGCCCCAGTTAATGTTTAAGTTATGTAATAATGCAAATGGACTAAAAACAACAGGTCGTGAAGCGAGTGGCAGAGTGATTAAAGTTAAACTGCTGAAAAGGTGTTTAAACTCGATCGATCCAGGCACAGTCATGAGAAAAAGTTTGCAAATCCTTTAGAATTATCTGGTTTCTGATGTGAATGGCTCCTATGTGATAGCACTTAAACAAGGATCAAAACATAAATACCATATTATTAAGTGCAACACACAAACAAACAAACAAACAAGAAACATGTTACATTCCAGAATGTTTATTGGAAAAAATTGTTCCAGCAGTTAAGGTCATTGAAGGAAGAAGCATGTGACCTGTTATTTATATGAAGTTGTGGAACCTCTTTTATTGGCAAGTTACCTCAGTGAAATCCTTTTGTAGCTACTGATCATAGCTGCACAGGAGTTCGGATGTATTTTTGGCCCGTTACTCTGTAAAAAACCTTTTCAGTTCGTGTGTATTTTTGGGATGTCTTGCATTGATGCCCTGCATCAGATAACACAAAAGCACTTCAATGAGATTGAGGTCACGATTCTTCTTTGGTCCTTCTAAAACGGTGAACTTCTTTTTGTTTGAGTCACTCTATTGATTTGCTCCTTTGTTTTGGATCATTGTCAGTATTACAGACCTGAGGTCCCTTGTGGCCTTCAGTCATGGAGGGGCAAACAGATTTTTATCAGCAGAATGTGAAGGAGACCCAGTCAACAAAGAAGCCGTAGGCGTATGTGGTTTTTAGCACACCTGAGATGGTAGAGTGGCACGCATGTACAAATGTTTAAGGCCATCTTTGTGCACTAAGTGTACATTTTCTACATTTGCCCTGAAAAATACACCATTTAACATTAGCATTAATAGGAGTAAAAAGTAGCAAGAATTTCTTCTGTTCTCCAAAATCCCTGCAAATGGGAGTGTTCCCACAACGTCCAATAATGTTCTCATTATGTTCTTAACGTTCCTGTAACGTTCCCTGTTTGCTGGGTAAAAAAGCACTTTCAAAATACTACAAGATTAAATCTTTCTTTTCCTGTTTGTACAATGATGCATCAGAATGTTTTTTCCACATATCCCATCTTGCTCTTCATGAAGATGCACACACAGCTGAAAGCAAGCATACCAGCAGAGTTCAGGATCAGCTGTTTATGTGGTCTCACCAGAGCAGTTTGGGGGTTAAGAGCCTTGCTTACAGGACCGATGGTGATATGGACCATTTTTGCCAGCCGTGGGATTTGAACCAGTAATCTTCCGATCACAGGTACTCTGATCCTCAGAGCCACACACTACCCCTAACCGACACTCTGGTGTGTATCTCTCATTGGAAGACATAAGCATCAAGTGGGTCCTTGTAGTTAATATGGCAGTGGAGAAATTGAGAGCTGTCTTGTGGGTTTGAGATTTTTATAAAGAAAGTCATCAGGGCTGGAATGTTAGGCAGAGGCCGCAGCCAGTCTCGTCAGAAGAGCATATTTCTTTACTGTGTTGTTGACCTTGCTAAAAAAAAAACCCACAAATAGCCAAGTGGAAAGCTTGTTTTAGTACTTTTGTAATTATTGTTCAAATGTTCAGTCGACCTCATGGACTCCTGTCTGTCATTAACTACCTCTCTGAGCTCCTACACGGTCGTACGCATCGTTTCTGTAATCATCGTGAACTTCCTTGTCCTCTTTGTCTTCTTTCTTGAATTTTCCCCAACATTTTTGTCTTATCTGAGGAATCCTGTCTACTCAAAGTGTGTTGTAGTACAGGATAGGACAAGTCTAGGCCCTTGGTACTTGTTCTGGCACCTCGTAGTATTCATTTAAGCTTTTAATTGGAGGAATTCACACAACTTGTATTAATTCCTTTGTACGCTACACTATACTTTGTCTTTGATTTTTGGAGAACTTCCATTTGGTTGTTGAAGAGCACATGTGGTATTTAAATAACTCACAATTCTGTCAGATTGTTTCAAAACACGTGCTTTTCTTGTTTGTGAGGAAAATCCTAAATGTTAGTGATTCATAGCATGAGTCTTTTTTTTAGTCACACTGCTGGCCTGTTTTTCATACAGAAAATTTGGAGAAATTTTTCATATGCATATGAAAACATTTTTCATACATCTTGAGTATGACTCCATCTATCCATCTTTCAAACACTTATCTAGTACTGTGTTGCATCACTAGGCCTGGAGCCTACAGTAAGCAGCATAGAACACAAGAATGACAGTCAGTCGCTGGGCACATACAAGCACACAATCACGCACACAATCACGCAATACGGACGATTTAGAGGTGATGATTAGCCTAACGGCATGTCTTTGGATTGCAGGAAGCAACATTTGTTTCCCAAAAATCTCATCTGCCTACGTAATCGACAGAAATATATTTTCCTACGGGCTGAAAGTGTGTAATTTGCATGCCTTGCAAATTGTCAGTATTTTCCTTGGCTCAATAGATAGCAGCTGTTTTGACTGCCTTGGCGTTAGTTGATTTGTCCACCTCGTTACACGATGGTCCAGCAATGTTCTCCGGTTTCTGATCCTCAGCTTCCTATGAAGGTTTGGAGCTGAGAGAAGGTAAAGAATCGACATCGTGGTTCACCGTGTGCTTCTAATTATATGAAGGCGTCAGATACTAGTAGGAATTCGTATTCCATCGCATTTGAAAAAGATGAATTTGTTTAAATTACCATCACATTAATTATAGGCAGTAGGCGAAAAGAATCAGATTTCCAACTGTCAAAACTTTTTAACAGTGACCTAGACGTCTTTACTGTAGCGTTTCTTCTTTGATAAAAATATATATCTATATAATAAAACATTTTCTTTTAAATTCAAAATATTATGTCAGCATAAAATATGATTGAAGAATCAGCTGATGGTAGCATACTTGTAATGCATACCGCACTTGTTAAGCATCTAGTTTACAATAAATCATCATTGTCATCTTCAGACTGCATTTTATTGAGGGTTTACAGTGGCAGCATGCTGAGCAGGTCAGATCAGACGTCTTTCTCCACAGCCACAGACTGTCTCGTTCTGGGGGATCGCTGGACGTGCCCAATCCAGTTGGGAGATATAATCCCTCCAGCAAGTCCTGGGTTTTCCCCAAGGCCTCTGCCCAGTGGGACATACCTGGAACACTTCTCAGAATCCATTCATTTTTAATTTTCAAGCTCACTGCTTCCTATAGCTATCCATACCCCCAACATTTTCCCAGGTAGTTGTTCTTTGTCCAAAACAACAGTGTCTGATGAATGCAGAAATATTACAGCCAGAGGTATGTAAGGTAAAGTTTTTCTTAAGTCAGCAGCCTAATGGTTTAAAAAGTGTGTAACCTCTGTATGTTGAAAATGCAAGTCTGTGAAATGTAAAATAAAATCGCACAAAACCTGTAATTAAATTCCAGTTTAGCAGTTTTATCTACTTTGTACCTACAATCCCACCAACCACCCGAATCGTGTACATTGTCCACCCAGTAGGGGGCAGTGTAACGCGAGCTAGGAAAATAAAATGTATTGACAGAAATGTACCATCAAACTGGATGGACCTCTATTCTGTATTACATAATAATAATTTCAATAGCCACTGGGTTTCTCAGGCTTTCTCTTTTATTTGGAAACTTCCCGTCTCCTTGAAAACAGGCTACAAGTTTATTTGACACGAGTAAGTTTGTGAATGAAGTTGAGGAGATTTTATATTGTTTTATTTTCCCCGCATTGCAAAACAGACAGAGAATTCATACAATAGAACTACAGATCTGCTGTTTTTCTTTCTGTGTTGTGCATGTGTTTAACTTCACAAAACCCCTGGATAAGCTAGCACACAGGGACAGGAACAGGAACATTTTGGATTATTAAGAAATATAAAATAACTGCAACCGTTGAGACCTCAAGGGAACTGCAGCACTAATTTTGGCCAAGGTGAAACTAGTGTTTTATATATATATTTTTTTTAATTCTATAGGCTCAATTGCTGGACTTATTTAGAAATGCATAACAAAATACCAACATTATCTTTACAGAAGCAAATATGCATTGTGACTCTCTATCTCTGAAGACTTCCGAATCTTTATTAGTTGGTAGTCCTTTTAAAGTCTTTTTGAAAAACATGAACACCCTGTATTAGCTATATTAACGATATGAAAAGCGTCAGATAAATAACCACATGTACTTACCTAAGCTTACATTGGTCTGCACCGCTTCTGAAGGAAAATTATTTTGTTCACCACTAGATGGCACTAATTCAACACATTTAGTATTAGTTTACTTCGATGAAAGTTGAATTGAAATGTATTCGGCAAAGCACATCAACGTATTATAAAACCATAACTTCTGTAAATTATGTTTACATTTTTTTTGTGCAGGGGTTGAATATGGTGTATTACATTCTGTTTGGACCAACATGCCCAGAATGTGTTATGCTGACAGAAAACACATATAGGAGGTATGCAAGTGTTTGTCCTTCAATAAAAGCAAACATCTGCCAGTTGTTTGAGTCACTGCAAAATGATCTATGTTATTCATCAAGGAACTATCTTTAAATGTTAGCTCAGTTTGCAGTACATGAAGATATATGGATCCTTTTGAACTTTTTTTCCTGAAACACCAGTTAAATCTAGTCTTAGTCTAAATCATCCTGTTTGAGGGAGAGTCTTGTGAAAAATGAAAATTGAGTTCAGCTTGTACCGTTTCTGTGGATGTTAGCAAAATTAGCCTGTGACAAACTCAAACAAGGGTTAACATAGCTACATTTCTTTACCAGACATGCACTGGGTGATCAGCTGCATGTGTAAATTTCATTTTCCACCAAAATTATTTAGGGGATATTTAGTCCAAGATTAGGTTTAATCTCTGCTTTAGTACCCAGCCATCAGAGCCGTCTCTTCACTGCTGTTCTCCAGGGTGTTCTCACTGGGTCGTGTGAACAGAAAGTCCTTATTTTCAATCACCGTAACTCACAGTGCTAAGTGAGCAACTTTTTGTTTTTGTATTTTAGCACTCCGTTGGAAGTGTTTTTAGCGATTTTCATCTGTCAGTAGCAATACAAATATTTCCAAGTGCCCAATTTTGTTACCCAAACCAGGCTTCAGCTTTTTTTTCTTTAAATTTATTTTAAGTAACAACTTGATTTTATGAAATCCGTCTTTGCAAAGTGAAAAAGTGTTTCAGTCACTGAAAGGATGCAAAGATGCATTGGAAATAACCCTCTATTATTCTCCTGTTAAAAGCCAAGGCTTTCTCCATGTAGAGATTCTGGGAATGGTGTCCACTTCTGAGCACACTGTCCGGTGTGTGATTGAAAACATTTTAGCAGCAATCTGCATGTGGACCCTCAGGTGTTCTAGGAGATGTGGTTTCACGGATCCCGCTGGCTCTCCTCTGAAGCCTCCAGAGCTGCAAAGAACATCGTGGGCTATTAATTGTAAAAGAGAATTACACAAAATTGCATAAACATCACTGGCTACAGAAATGGCTGAGTTAACAAACCAGTTCATTGACAATTTTCAATATATGCCAAAATGCATACACATATTATTAATGGCATGATATGATCTTTCCTGAATTCAAATTCAAGGGATATTTAGCAGGAAAATCC
The DNA here is from genome assembly GCA_009936485.2 of Gymnarchus niloticus. Lineage (NCBI taxonomy): Eukaryota > Metazoa > Chordata > Actinopteri > Osteoglossiformes > Gymnarchidae > Gymnarchus > Gymnarchus niloticus. The sequence goes on along the minus strand of JAACJT020000086.1, from coordinate 20,066,023 downwards.
TTTCTGCCTAATGTATCATGTGGTCAAAGATTGTCCAAAGAACCATACACAGCTTACGTAATCATTACTTATTAGTTCAGCGATGTCTGTCCATTTTGGTTCCTTTTCCACAAATGACTCTTTTGAGCTTTCTCTCACCGTATAAGAAGTTCCTTGTCATTACTGAAGCGCTTAATAGCTGGAGTCATGGAGATGGTCCAGGTTTAGTCCTATTGTGCTGTAATTGACTTGAACAACGTGAATTAGCTTCTTCAGTTCGCAACAACACGCTTTGTGCCAGAGTTTTCTTTTCCCAGGCTTCCAATTAGCAGCAGACCTTGCTCTCCTGGAAGCAAGGATGGCCAAGTTCTCAACCCTTCCGCCTAACTGGCATGGCGTTTAGCTGGCAGCCAGATCCTCTTTGGTTCAACAGGTTCTGATTTCACCTCCAAGGTCGGCGGCCCGAATAGAGAGCGTTTGTTTGGTTTCTGCCAGCAGAAACACTCCCACACCAGTGAATGATTTCCTCTTCTAAGGCTAATTTAAAGAGGATCAAGAGACCTTCCTGAAGACAAGGGTTCCTTATGTGATATCATCCTTGTCATCCTGCCTCTTCAGAAGAAGGCTGTTTTGTTGACTGGTTTGAAACAAGAAGCCTTGGTTTAATGATGGTAACCATAGATACAGGGTCATAGTGGCTCGTCTTGTTCTTGAAATGGTTAATCCAATGTAATGAAAACATCTCCGTGAATTAGAAGCAGTCAGCCATGTTGTGGCCTTGGGTCCCCGGCTCTCCTCGACTGGCCTAAAAATACTTCTACGGGGGGAGGATTCAGGTTGCTACCTGTTGAGGGTGTGAAGTAGGCAGTGTGAACCATCATGTGATCAAGGGTTGCCACAGTAACGTGTTACCTTTGGCCGCGTTGTTTCATCGTCTCAGGAAGCAGCTTAAACCACGTGTTACCTCCTACGTCAGTCTGAGGAGGCACAGGCAAAATATGACCTCTCTGAAGTGGCTGTGTTTGGAAACAAAATAAAATCGTGACTCGTCTGTATCTCATGATTCATCAGTGTGAAATGCAGAACAGGTTTCAGAGTTATTTTCTGAGTTTGCCTCATTAGCATTTTTGCAGCCGGCTGTCTTTTGGTGGTAGGGACATGAAACACTGGATGTCCTTGATGACTGGAGTAACACAGGTGGATTTTAAAATGGATATGAAATGACGAGTAAACAGCCTCATTCTGAAGGGGGTTTTGAAGTCAGTCTGTCTGATAACGTGGATTGCCTTGTCTTTTCCTGCCTTTGTGTTTGGCAGATTTCAGAGTCATGTCCAAATTGCTAATAATGATTTAGGTCAACTAACTTTTACCCTATTCTGCCATTTACAACCATTTGTCAGTTTGCATTCAGAATTATTGCAAAATCTTTGGAGATGTTTTTAATGGATTTTAGCATTGAATTTCGGCGTTGAACTTCTTGGGGGGGGCAGGGTCCGTGTGTGGCTAAGGGGTTGAGCTGAACTCTTCTTTATCAGCAATTACAGCTGTATTTTGTATGCCACCGTTCATCTGGCACCTGCTTTCTGCCTGCCAGAGTGTGTTTCAGCCGCTCAGCTGTCGTTGATCGAACAGCCACGTCACTTGTCGAGTGACAGCGTTACGGGGAATTTTGTATTGTCACCCAAAAAGTGGGCACGCTGTGAGGCTGCCCGATTGTAACAGCTCTTAACGAAACAACAGCGATCTCAGGAAACACTGTCTTGTCAGGATCTAGTCGGCATTAGGTGTCATCTGCCTCGGTTGTCATGGTTTCTCTCTGTGATACTCAGCACCGAATTGCAGGGCTGTCAGCGCTTTCTACAGTCCGACGGTCACCTCCACCTGCTGAAGGTTTAGTGGCCACCGAGCGGTGTCGGTGTCACGGGTGAAGGGTGTGGAATTTGTGGCTCTAAATCCCAGCTGCGACCGTGTCATTAGTGTCATTAATAACCACAAAGACACAGCATGGTTGAAGATTACGGTGTATCGATTTTGGTTCCTGTCTTCATCCTCTGTGATCGAAACACCATTGCTGCTGTGAGGAGCGGAGTGCGGAGCCCAGAAACTACTTTACAATTCCATATAGGCTCAGCAAAGAGTATGCTCTTGGTGCACCTGGTGAATAGTTAGAGCTCGTTTTGATATGAGGTCTTCTGTGGTGATATTTTGCCTGGTAATGATGGCATGGTGGGTTTAAGTGTTGTCTCACATCTTCTGGGTTCAGGGTATGAATCCCTCCACTGATTTGTGTGTGTGGAGTTTGTGTTCTACCTGCGTTTTCAGTCTTGTTTTTCCCTTGCAAACTGGCTAATTGACATGCCTAAACTGACCATCGTGTGCCCCCATGACCCTGTCAAGAGTAAGCAAGTAGGCGATGGGTGAATGTAAATTTTGAAGTCGAATTCTGAGTGTACCAAAGAAGCAGGGATTTCCTATTTAAGTTTTCACAATTTTTAGTGCACATTGTTCATTCTCATGACCCAGGCCAGGATAAGTCGGTTTATTACCATGTTAGTCACAGACCACTACATTCATCAGGGACCTGTGCTGATTTAGAACATGGTCAGCAGTTTTCCTAAAACCAACATGCTAAGTGTTATTTTTTTTTTAATTCTTGTGGATTTACCCATGGGCTATGAACATCGAAGTTCCCTCAAAGGCCATCACTGTGGGCAGTTTCTGGGCGGCCGAAGGTGCCTCGTAGATGTTCGTATTCTACCAGGGAGTACCCAGTGCAAAACTCTCTGCCTTTGTGAACTAAATCACGTGTACTGCTTTCAGAAGTTATGTCTGTTTCCAAGAGGACCGCGGGGGAATGAAACCACAAAAATCGGGCTAGGAAACGGCAGAATAGTGATGAGTAGGAATCATCTTTGAGATCCAAAGTGTCAAACCCCCCCAACCCCGTGGAGCCGTGTGCCTAATTAGCAGGAGAACTCCTGCAAGATCTCGGCCCTGACGCACCAATTATCACCCAGGCAAATCAAAGATGCCATTCAGCTTTGCCTCCTCTGCTGTAGACTTACTTATTTATTAAGTTCTGTAGCAGTGTGAGTGCCCGGGCCCTCAGGAAAGCTGCCTTTTCTCCCCCGCAGGTTCCTCCCTTTGTATCTCCCGGTTCCTTGTGGTTGATTTCGGAGCGAGTCCGCTGCTCTTGATGCAGAGGCTTTTGTACGTGGCCGAACCTCTGATGTCAGGAGAGGGAGTAAATAAAGCATAGCTTCAACTTGGTAGAGCCCGTGCTTTTTTCTCTTAATTGGTGTAGCAGCCTCTGGGGTTTGTTTTTGTCTCTGGCGCTCAAAGGCTGTCGTTCGCTGGGCTCGCGGGCCACGGCTCTCCGAAGGCAAAGAAGGTGAGCTGGAAAGCCCATAATGAGAGCTTCTGTTTGAGCTTAAGTGGGGAGAGTGAATCGATCGGGTTCGAGTGCCGCGGTGGCAAGGGTGACAGTTACACTTTGGCCTGATGTGGGTTCCTAAAAACGCCGTAGTGAATTAAGGGAAGCGTACCGCGCTGATCACCTGCCCCATCGACGCCACATCTCTACTGCTGAATTCCTCTCTGTAGTGGTTATCCCAGGCTCTCCCCGGAGGTTTACCCCGTTGTTCCAGAAAGTTCTTGGTGAGGCTGCCACGCATCTTAGGCTGCCGTTCTGCCAGTGTGTCAGGAATGAGCAATGCGTCGCGTCCAGTCGGCCGGCCCGAGTGACAGTGTTTGCGTAACCTGGGCTGTCCTGGTGCTTCATTGCCTGCCCAATGGGGCCGACAGACAAACCCAGCAGAAGGAGGACCGGCAGATGGCCCTTGCAGATTGGCTGGCGTCATCCTGTTGACATGGTGTCAGATTCAGTCCCTTTGTCGATTTGTTTTCTTTCAGACCTTGGAGGCCATCAGAACGTGTCGGAATGCATAGCCGGCTGTCTTCATCTTGTTTCTGGTGTGGCCCATAATGCCGTTTCCTTTCCCCGCATACTCAAGACTTGTTGCAGTTGAAGATGGCTCCCGGGAGCGGGAGGTGGGCGGAGTCACTGCGTAAACAGAAGGCACCGCTAACGTGAAACAGTCCGGGGTGTGAAGGGGCGTGGCGCGGGTGACTTGTTTTGAAGCCGGCGCTGTCATCGTCACCCGCTGAGAGGCATAGCGATAGGTGTGATCAAATGTTAGGGGCCCCGCTTAAGAAAGGTGACACAGGGGTGTCAGCGTGGTGGAGCGCGGAAGCTGTGCTCCATCTGCTGTTGTGTTCGTGTGACTCCTCGGCACCAGACAACTTCCAGCCAATAGGACGGCAACAGGAGCTGGCCTTCCCAGGCCCAGTGGGGTGGTGGCCTGTGGCCCAGTAGAGTATACCCAAAGCTGTCCAACACAGTCACTGTAGTCCTTCTCCATACAGACAACTTGTCAATGATGTAATGTTGGTTTACTCTCTAGAGTATGCAGAAATGAAGAATGTTCTTGTGCTTCTTAAATGTACCACACTGCGCAAAAGTTTCAGGCAGTCTGAGAAAAACCCAATTACCTGGCCGGTGACTGTATGTTTGCTCAGGAAAAAAAAACACAATTTAACATTAGAATAAATACAAATAAAGAGTATTCCTAAAAAGTAAAAATAATGACTTCTATCTAATATCACTGATATCGGGTTGGATGGCTTGAACTACATGACTTTGCTTCTCAAGCATCTCCTCAAAAGCACCCCATCCATTCCATGTATTTTTTTTTTTAAATCTTCACTTAACATGTAAACTGAAATTAAGGTACCTTGTGAGGTACTGATTAGCCAAACAAGGTGCGCTCTTAGATGAGTCCCACGTGTACGTGGGCGTGTTGGGTGGTGACTGTAAATTCTGGGCTGACATGAAGAGATGTTTTGAGATATGTAAGCTGACACGTGTTGACCAGTATGAAGTCAGAGTTCTACAAGTCATGGAGAGGAACAAAATCATTGTCATCTGCCTGAAATTTTGTCACTGTCTCTCTGTGAATTCCAGTGACCCTTCATGACCGATGGTTCTGTGTTCAAGCCTGAGGTCATCGGTCTGCCCCTCTGTGTTGCCGTGACAGGTGCCTGGAGAGCAGTGCCGCTGTGTGGTGGGCAGCATCCTGAGCGAGGGCGACGACAAGCCCTGCGTCCAGATGCTGCACCTCTACCAGAAGTTTGGTTTCCAGGTCTTCTCCTTCCCGGCGGTCACACACGCTGTCACGGCTTCCTTCCCCCACAGGACAGCTCTCTCCATCTTCCTGGGCGTGCGGAGAGTGTACCCCTTACTGAATTCCTACATAAAGGTAAGACTCCGTGTGCCCTGTCCTCCTGCTGGCCGCAGATTACGGGTAAACTCTGGCAGTGACGTGCATACGGCCGTCGTCGGTTGTTTTTCAATGTCGGTGAAGATACCTCCCCCCTGCCTGCGGAGTCCTCTCTATTTTTATTATTATTTCTTTTAATTGCGTGTACGCTCACGTGGCAGCCTAGCAGAGCCACCCATTGCGGTGTCAGAGTGTAGCTTTGCAGCATGGGGCTCTCCATCTGCCCTGAGCCAGTGGGTGCTCCTGGGCAAACAGTTTGTTGGCCCATTATCTCCTTGCCTGCCTTCTGACTTTAAAGTGGTATCCACCCCTAAGCCAGGCCTGGTCTGGAAAGTGCCGGAAGCATGACCGTAAGCCATCCGTACTTGACATTAATTTGCAAAGCTCTAATGCAGTGATTCCAAACCTGGGGGGGCAAATCGCGTGTGTGTGTGTGTGCGTGTTGGGGGGGGGTGTCGCTTTAAAATAGTCTTATCTTCTAGAGGGCCATCTAACAGACCATTGCTCTTATGAAAGCTTTAGAGTTTCCGCTGCAAACAAAAATGTGATGTATTTTATTTTATTGTGAACGTTTGGTGGTAACAAGTGTAGACGTTTGAATGCTCCGTAGTGATAAGATGGTTGCTGTCCATATCCCTGCATGTTCTCTGCTTTTCTGTCTTTGCCAGCAGGTTCCTTCCTCCACAGTCTGGCATTTTCTGTGTCTCTCCTTTTATCTGCAGTCTCCTTGTTACGTGGGGGGGGGGGGGGGGGGGACTGGGCCCACCCTGCACTGGGGGTCTTGGCGGTGAGGGGGTGACACTTAAAAGCGGAGGGGGAAGACTCCTTCCCATTGAATTTGCCCCCTCATTTTGCCCCCCTTTTT
>JAACJT020000086.1:20003902-20054384 GCA_009936485.2 Gymnarchus niloticus | reverse complement strand
CTTTTTTTTCCTTTTTTCTCCCCTGCCTCTTTCTTTTTTTTTTTTTCTTTTTTTTGGTTGTGGTTTGGTGGGGGGGGGGGGGGGGGGGGGGGGGGGGGGTGGGGGGGTGACTGAGCCCAGCCTGCACTGTGGGTCTTGTCAGTGAAGTGATGACACTTAATAGCAGAGTGGGAAGACTCCTTCCCATTGAATTTGCCTCCTCATCTTGCCCACCTTTTCTTCTGCTTCCCACGGATGCTGGAAATACATGGAGAGGTGTTGTACATAGGGTCAGGTGGACCAGACATGTTTCTCCTTGTTCTTGTGACTGATTCAGCTGGCCCCTCACACCTTTTAGTGCTTCTGCCACATGTGAGGTCAACCTTCCCAGTATTAGGACCTAATTCAGGAGGGCATGGACTCCACGACCGTGAGGAATTAACGGGCTCCTTCCGCATTTCCCCCGTAAGTTGACTTCTCGTGTCTCTCCTACCTACACCAGCAACATTACGCCCCTCACACAGTGTGTAATTGCATCTTACGATGTTAGCTCCTGTCTCTGGAAAAACAGCCCATGCACCCCAGTGGCCTGTCAGACCTTAACTACGAGTGAGCATTCTGCTGCTGAAGCTTTCTCACATCGGACTAAATTGACCCTACATTCCTTAAAGCCTGGAACTTTTCTCAGTCAGTGAAAGCTTTCTTCTTGAAGTTCATTGTTATAAGCAGCACAGGGGTCCTTGTAAAATATGTATATTTTATACAGAACGTCTCCTGCTTCACTACGCCTTAAGAAATATGCTAAAGAGCAGGCTAGTTCATAGCTTCGGCATCACCACAAGCAGCTATGGATGAGTTTGTGTGTGGATCTTGGATCTCACAGTTCATGATTGCTTATGTTGTTTATGGCATAAGGGTCTGATAAGACCATGTGGCCCTCAGAGATCTTTTCACAGCCTGCAAGCAGACTAACTTGGGCCTGGTAAGACCTTAGAAACAGAAGAGATCCACTCTCATTTTCCCGCTATGACTACCATAGCATAATGTTAAAGGATCAGCCGTGTACGGCAGTTCCTGTTACTGCAAGCTGCAGTATGTTGTGGTTGAGCTGGGGGTTACTGGAGCAATTTAGAGAAAGGACTTCCCATTTGGTTGTGGCTTCCTGTGTTGTTTATTTTGTGTGCCCATATATATTCAACATATCTGTGCTGGTTAATATTTGGCACAGCATTTTAGTGTAATTTTGCCTAGCTGTAGAGCAGTATTCTAGGTTACAAGCAAACACACACACACACACCCCACGTGATGGGTGCACAAGATACAAGCTACAAGTGCCTGGATTTTTTTTTTTGTTATTATTCAAAGATATTTTTACAGTGTCCGTACCCCCGCTGTCCACCAAAAAGCTCTCAGAAATAAATGCTAAGCTCTTGAAGGGTAGTGATTGTAATGGAGGACGGCGAACAACGAGCAACAGTTTGGTGTCGCAAGCTGTAATTAAATATTTCCCGGCTGACGGTGTGGAGTGACATGGGAAGGAGAGCTTAATCACTGTCATCTAAGAGGATGAAGCAGGTGCATTCACTCCCTCCACTTCATTCCAGAACTGGCGGGTAAACGAGCTAACGAGGAGGGCCGGCCACGTCGCTGATGAGGTTTAATTATCTGTGCAGAACACATGCAGGTGGCCACACAGCGGGCAGTCGGACTGTTTTCCTCCTAGCAGTAGTAGGGTGCATGCTTCAGAGACTGTCCGTGCGATTTTCCCTGGCAGCGCTCCACCTCACCATGAGCCACTGGGCTGGAAGATGACCCCTATTGGTGTGGAGGTCAACTACAGGCAGTCCTACGCTTGTTTTTCTGTGTCATTGTCTACTCCCCTTTATCCTGTGTGCTACACTTTTCTTTATTATTAGTTATTAGAAGTTGTATTTGTAGAAGAAGAAAATGGAGGGAAAACTCAGCAAGTGTAAAGGGTGAAGGTGGAAACTAATGAGTAGTTGTTATTCTTTTGAAAATATAAATTAAGTGAGAGTATCCAGCTGTGCAATTTTACTTTAGCTCAGAACGTTTGAAGTGTTATAGCTCAAAACACACAAATTCAAAGTAAATACATTACTTTGTCTAAATGTGGAATCTTAAATATTATGCCATCAGTGTTAGACCAATCACTTATTCATCTATTTTTCTGACCATTTATCTTAGCCAGCTCAGGGTCACCAGGGGAGGCCTGGAGCCTATCCCAGGGAGCTAAGGGCACAAGCCTGGGGTACATCCTGGGTGGGGTGACACCCATTACAGGGCACATGCAATTTAGAAACACCACGTCTTCAGACTGTGGGAGGAAACCAGATCACCTGCGGAATCCCATAAAGCATGAGGAGAACATGCAAACTCCACACACACAGAGCAGGCCTGGGATTTGACCCCCCCAACTATGGCAGTATGAGACAGCAGTGCTAGCCACTGAATCCACACTATTGTTGATGCCCTGTGATGGACTGGCATCCCGGGCGGAGCATTCCTCAGCCTTGTGCTCTATGCTGCCTGGGATAGGCTCCAAGTCGCATTGTGACCCTGAAATGGATTAGCAGTTAGAAGATGAATGGGTGGTTTGATTTATTATTGATCTAACTCACTTTGTGATTATCTGTGATTAGCTGCTATTTCTAATGATTTTGCTTTTACTTTTGTAATAACTCATTACTCATTATAATTAGGCCTTAGGTATTTCATTATAAATAGGCCACAGGTTAGGCGATGTTCTTGTGCCCAGATCACTGTGTGTGTGTGTGTGTGTGTGTGTGTGTGTGTGTGTGTGACAAACGGTCATAGTTCTTAGTTCTGCAACCTCGATATCCAGTTCAGATTTAGACTAAGTGGAGTCTCTAGGTTCGTTGAAGAGATCTCCTCTTTGTTCCAGTCAACAAGGGTACTTGCATATGTATGCATGAACAGTACACGTCATACGTTATGAGTTCTGAGCAAGGTAGACACCTGGGGCCCATCTGGTTTTTCTCGTTTATGAGTGGTCACATCACTGTATACGATTCTCGAGACTATAATGTCACTTGGTGGTCTATCAAAAATCTGTGAGATGCGGGAGAGACCATAGTCGGCTCTCTGCCTCTACCCTTAGCATTTTCTTCTTCAACTTGGTCATTTTGTTTAGCAAGAGGACAGTCTTAACAATCCTATACGATTGACAACATGCGAGTGTCATTTTTGCCACACATATAATGTGAGCCATACGAGTGCCTCCCTTCCAAAGACTAGTCAAAGGCAGCCTGTGGAGGACCCATAGATGTCCTTCAGAACCAGCGGGAGAGTGGTGTGTCATCGGTAGTCTGACAGATATTTATTGGGTAGAGACTTGTTTAGTTCATTGACGGCTTTCAGATTCAGACCTGGCTGCTTTGAAGTCTGAGTGCCACGAATTGATTCTAAACTGGCCTCGTATTTCACTGCTTCCCTGTCTCTTGCATGCTGCCCTCTGTCGTACCTTCAACGCGCTACTGAATTATTCGGCGGAATTGGTCCTGTAATGTATTATTCAGGGCTCCTCTCCCCCATCATCCGGGATGTTATTATTTTTTAAATTAAACATAGAAAATTGGTTCTAGTTGTCCAAGGCATTCATATTTAATATGTTTGTGTGATGAGTGGGGGCTGAAAGGAGGAACTCGATGGTTTTTGGGTGTCTTATAAAGAAGATTACTGAGGAAGGGCAATAGGATGCTGGAGATCCTGTGTGTGTGCGTGTGTGTGTGCGCGTGTGTGTGCTTGGCCATACACATCCTCAATTTGGCTTAGTTGGACGTCCACCTTCACTGTTGATGTGGTCTGTTATATCACACTGGGTTCAGACATTGCTGATTACTTGGCAGACATTGGAGTTGAAAGAAATGGCGAGTGGGAACTGGGTCTGTGGGACCAGTTCATGATCAATTAAGCATCAGTTTTTAATAAGAAAAACGCCTACAGAAAATACATGCGAAAAGAAGCAAAGTTCTGTTCTAGACTGTTATCAGTGGTCTTGTCCCATATATCATTTTTATACTTGGAAGTGTTCTGTTTTTAGGTCTTCTGTGATACAGAGGGTTATCTTTCATTAGTCATATGATCCTCTGTAATCGTCAATGTTTCAGACTGTTTATTTGACGTCTGACAGATCCTTTCGTGTTATGATTTTCTTGATGCGGTTGCCAGATTTTAGTTGATTTTGACAATGAAACGTCTTATAGCTGGATTTTCACCTGTGACTAACATTTTTATCTGTACTTTCAGAGGATGGCTAAACTGGAAAGAATGTGGGTGGGGATTAGTTATGTTTTTTTGATGTATTATAATGTAAATCTTATACTTACAAGTATTGATTAAGCTTTTTGTTCAAAAGCATCTCTCGGGGTGAGATGTGGTTGTGTAGCAGGCAGCATTTTTGTCTTCTACTCCTGGCTTGTTGACTTCAAACCAGGTCCATTTGCACTGCACTTGCATTTTCTCAGAGTGTTTGTGCCAGTTATTCTCGGGGTACCCTCTGGCAACCCACAGGCACGCTGTTCTGTGTAGTTGGTAATTATATTTTATAGTGATAGGACATGTGAGGCTTCAAAAGCCTTGGTAGGTGGGAGTATCCTGAATGATGTTTGGGATATTCCCACCCACCCATTGACTGGGTAGTCCAGGATACTGTCACCTACCACAGGTTTTGAAGCCCCATTTAGTACCAATATTGATTGGTTCGTTGAAGATATTCCCACCCATTGCGGGGTCTTGAAGCCTCATTTGTCCTATCACCTATTTTCAGTACCTGTACATGTGACCTTAATTGGATAAGTGGCTGATGAATATCAATGGATGAATTTTTGGTTTTTGTTAGTCCCCAGACCTTGTTACAACTGTTGTGGGGAAAAATCATTCTTAATTTTTAGCTGACCCTAAAAAGACTGCTGCAATGAGGGATTTATGTTAGGGTGTAATATGAGCAAAAAGCAACTGACAGTGGACACACCTAGAAATCCATCCATCGTCTAAACACTTGTGCTGGTCGGGGTCGGTAGCCTATCCTAGGCTGGGGTACACGGATGCACTCATACACACGGTCATTTGGGGATACCAGTTAGCTTAATCGTATGTCTGTGACCTGCGGGAGGAAACTCATAGAGCACGGGGAGAACAGGCAAACTGCACACACACAGAACGGAGGTGGGATTTGAACCAACAACCCTGGAGGCTATAGCACTAACCACTGAGCTGCTGTGTCTCTTGGAAATATTTCCTACACATATTTGTATAGTGTGAAGTGCAGAGCAGCAATGTGACCTTAGGTAATTATGTCTCTCTGAACAGAATTAGAACGCTTTACTGCCGCTGAGCGCTGGTTCAACACAACAAAACGTTGTTTGGCTCTCTCCTAATAACAGCATCAACACACAGCAAAGACACACGGAGACAATGTGTAACTCGAAACAGACATTCAGTGTAACAATTTGGGTAAATGCAAAATAATACACAATGGAAGTTTAAGTAAAGTCTGAAATGAAATTAAAATATAACAGTTAGTGAAATCTAAGTAAGTTTGCTTACGGTTAAACAAAATCTGAAATGTACCACAGGGTGGCTGGTTATAAAATATGAAGTGAAGAAGTGTGAAGTATTAAAGTAAGAACGACATCAGCACCGTTGGAGTCTGGTTACAGCTCTCGGGAAAAGGCTGCCTCTCTGCCTCGTGATGACAGGTGATGAGTGGAATTCCTGATGGTGCTCTGGGCCTTCTGTACAAAATGTTCTCATAAATAAAACCTTATCGTGAGTAAAGGTACTAAAACCCGGTATTGGTATGGTTGTCTTCCCCAAAGTCCTTGGCATAATTTGTACAGTTTTTTTAAGTGTTTTTCCAGGAAACCTAAGCTGTGCTTCCTCAGTCACAGGCAGTGTGGTCCTTATGTGTTTCCGTGCTCCACGTTGAAGTTTTACTTGCTTATACTTAGATGTAACCAAACATCAGCCGCCCTTAGTGAAGCGCTGGTCTTGGACGGGGCCTGTGACTTTCACCCAGGTTGAACGTGGAGAGACCAATTGATCAGCTTGTGAGTGTCTGAGTAATTTTCGAATGAGACTTAGGAACTGTTTACACCTCCTGTTCTGGATTTGCTTACGCTGGAACAGAGATCATATCTGGGAATTCTGACCCATTTTAATGTGTCCTATTCTAACGGCATCCCTCAGAAATTTGTGAAATCTCTTTCCCTTGTTAGACCTAGGATCCAATCCAATATCCGTGTGGTCCGTCCCATTGTAATAGCCCCTCAAGCACCCGGAAGGTTCAGTGCACCTTAAACTTTAATGACTTCTGCGAGTCCGTGTGTGTGCTGACAGTGTGTGTAAATGTCACTGATGTTTGTTTCGGTCGCCGAACCACAGTGATTTGACACCATCACGGCCGCTAATGGCAAAATCAGGAGGTTTGCGAGTGTCGCTTCAAATTCCACCAACATGCCCGATGAGGTTAAATTCTTCCTCCACAATTAATGTCACTCAGAAGCATCATTTTCTCCATTATAGTTTTATTGCCTGACACTGGGGCTCTCTCACAGGGGTGTAATTACTGTTTGACTTATGGCCTTTTCAAATTGGGTAAATTAAAGGCCCCCACAGCAGCTGGCCTCATATGGGTTTCATATTTTATGTATAGAGGTCCCTGTACCGGTACATCTATTAGATCTAATGTATTCTTCCTGTGCTTTTTGTGTCTTGTACTTTGGCAGATTTCCTCACGTCTTAAAAAAAGAAGCCTCTAAATACATTCAATTGTCTTTTTCTGGTGATAATATCGGGACAGTGTGCAGATGTGAGCATCAGATTCTAAGCTGTACGTGTGTGTTCCCGTGCCCTAGAACAGGCTGTCCTGTTTGTAAAGAGCTCTTCTCGTGGTGGGCACGGGGGTCGTGTGTCAATGCTAAAAACAGACTATTTACATGACAGCAGGGAGCTGAGTCCTCAGACCCTTTCAGCTCGAGGTCCGGATGCACCAGTGCTATTTTTAGAGATGGTCTGTAGAATTTACATCTCTCCCATAACAAAGACAATAACTCATATATGTTCTTTGATAATAATAATAATAATAATAATGCATTTTATTTATAGGTGCCTTTCAAGACACTCAAGGACCCCTTACAAAACACACAATAAAATCACACAGTAGCACACAATCAACAATATATCAAGATATCCGAAATTAAACAAAGCAACATAAAGTAATGTTACTGTGGCTGTGAAAGACAACATTAGTACAAACGCTTAATATGAATGTAGAACCTTAGGGTTATAATCAGACAGAATAAGCTAGTTTGAAGCTTGATGTTTTAAGGCAGGATCTGAAGGTACGGATGTCTTGTGGGAGTGAGTGATGATGCTTTTATTTATAGCGTCCTTGTGCCTGCCTCCTGCTTAATGGGATTTCAGGTCCCCTAGCAGTTATAACTGGGCTCATAATGGTCAGGGGGTCACGCAGGTCCCTACGCTGCTGCCGGTACCCTAAACTAGACCGCTTTTTAAGGGCCTCATTTCCTGCGCTGGGCTCACGCAGAATCGTACGGTTCAGACGCAAAGGGATTAATGAAAGAGAAATGAAATGCGACAAAAGAAAACAAAAGTTAGAGTTGATGCTGGATGTCTCATCTTTGAAGTCAGCGCTGGATTTCCGTGGTCAGATCTGACGTTCGCTGGCATTCGCATATTGGATTTCTGCGGTTGCTGGATTAATGGAAAATAAGTTTTGACTGGGTCATGGGTGAGTCCTCGGGACGACACAATGTCACAGACTCTCATGTCATAGTGTCTACACTCTGTACTCTGTTCCCTCCTAAATATAGGGGACAGTGCTGCATGAAATGGCATGCCAGTCAGATATGTTTGGGTGTGGATTCAAAGGTGCTACCCCTGTATATGAATGAGGTTTTGAAGAGAGAGTTTCTGTGCCCACAGTCTACTCCCTGAGAAGTCCTGTCACACCATATTTTTGGAGCAGCAGATACGGGCGTCCAGGTTCTCTCTGAAGCAAGACAGAACTATCTTTAAAATGCGACCTGCGTTTGGCTTAATCTTGTTTTTCTTTTTGATATATCTGATGGCATCGCGGTGCACGTAAGGTTAAGTGACGCTCAGTGTACGACACGGACGCTGAAGTACTGTGAGCGGTTCAGTAAGAGATCCTGCCTTGTTAACTTGAGTGGATCCTTCAAAACTCCAGTGTTCACGGGGAAGGCAAGTGTGCGTAAAACAAGCATGCGGACACTAAGAACTGAATGCTGAATGTCAAAATCCACGTCAAGCACAAGATAGTGAGCAAAAATCATAATCTCTGATGGTGCGTTTATATCTGGCCAGGGTCACGGGAGGCCCGGAGCCTGTTCCAGGAAGTACGGGGCAGCAAGCTGTGGTACGGCTTGGACATAAGGCCAGTTACAAATATAGATGTATGTTAAAAGTAAAGCAGAACCCCCTTAGTGAAAAGTGGGCCTTCTCTCCTCTCACCTCTTACACTCGGAGTTAAATTATTGGAACAGGTCAAATCTCTTTATTCCTTGTTGCCTTCCTTTGAAATCTTCCAGCAGTTCTCCAGGAATGTGTCAGCTTGTTAACAGGGTTATTGAGGAGCCTGAGGACCAGCATTTTACCTGCTGAATATGTGACCATAGGGTTAGATGTTCAGATTGTAGATGGGCTGTGTTAATAGTCACCGAGGCATCTCAGCTGAACTTCTGCAAAGGTGAAGTGTAAATTGAGGCTGTTGGTGAGCTGTAAGGCGTGTAAGCTAACTTGCACAGAGGTGCTTTGCAAAAGGAATAAATAATTTAGTATGGTGAAATGAGTAAGACATGCTTCAGGGGGCTTGTTCAAGACTCAGCCGTCCTCCACTATGTTGCACTGACAGTATAGTATAAATGAGACTAGACAAATATCCAGACAACTGCTTATGAATTAGCTGCACGTTCCAAAGGCAGCATTTTGTGATTCCCCACAGTGAGGAAAGCTCTTTACTTTCGAGTTGAAGCCTTAAAGAGTGTATTTAAGGACAGGTTTGATTTGGATGGTAATGACTTATTTTTTTTAGTTGATCATAAATACTGTATACCTTCTGTGAAGGGGAACCGGGTTGTCTTGCAGGCGACTTTATAAAACTTAGGTTTGACAAGGGCAAGGCATCATGCGGTGATTGTCGCGGGTCTGCTAATGAGGACAAGAGGATCCTCCGGCACACTGCCAGGAGCACGCTGCCCGTCTGAATCAGAGCTGTCAATCTCCTCTAACTGGAGACGTGGAAACCTGCCGACGCGAACGTGGAACGTGAAGCTGCGTGTCGTGAGATGGGCAGGGGTGTGTCCGTCGCGAACGTGAATCGTGGAATGTTTCATTTCTCAGAAAGTGAAGAAGATTTTTCCTAAAATGTCACTGCAGTAATTTCTGGTTCTGTTTACACTAGTGGTTGTTAACTGAGTTCTTCGTTCTCCATTTTTTCTTTCGCTCACATATTCCTTTATGTATTTTTTTTATACAAAGTAATGCTTGTAATATCATTGTAAAACTTATGGTGTGTAATATTTATTTTATCTGAGACCTGCTGCTCCATGTAAAACTGACATTTTAGGGGTCCCTTACTGAAACACTTTTTATCTGAAATAAAATATTATTTCCCTCCTCCTAATCTTTATATTGTACTCTTGGTGTTTCTCAGATTATAGTTTGTGACTGACTAAGGGAAGTTAGTCATTTTCAATGGACCCACATATGGCAAAATAATTCAATTACTTGACATTGGCTCACTCAGAACTGATCTCCAGCAGTCAGTCATCCAGGTGTCTGTGGTGTACACACAGAGCCGCTCCTTTTCAGGACCCCGCAGCAAAAATATTACACGCCATTACCCGACAGAGCCAATTGCTCTTGGCTCCATTTTACACAGACTATATGAAAATATGAATGTACTGTACATCAATCCATTATCGTTACCACTTAGCCAGTATAGAATGAAGTTACGGCAAGCCTGAATCCGATCCCACGCTGCACTGAGCACCCAGTGTACTATACTGTGGGCATTTTTGAGATACCAATTCACTGGCAACTTCATTTGCTCAACTAAGAAAGTAAAGTCGCAAACACGTGTAGAACACGCAAACTCCAATCAGAATTGAACAAGACACCCACCCAACCCCACCCCCGAGATGGGAAGCCAGGGTGATAACCACTAGACCGCCATACCGCCCTAAACATCTGCAGTTTTAAGATGATATTGAACTGAGGCTTACGCAAGAATTTTTAGTATAATTGTGGTACAGCCGATAGCATGACTGTTTGATAGCCGAACGCGTCACACGCTGTCAAAGAGGGAAACTGCTCATGTGAGGAGCTGGTTCCACGGTGAAGGTTACTCAAACCTTCCTCCAAGCGGCGTGTCCCTAGTGAGGGGACCTTTTCATAGAAATTCATTAGCATTTAGCACCCCTCACCTGCCACTCATTCGCCATCTGACTGTCAATTTGGGTAGCTACCCTCGAGCGGGGTCTGATATTTGGCCGCTCAGATGTTCCATGGGCCATGGTATTTACTGTCCGGGTCCAGAGATGGTGGGCTAACAAAAGGCATTGGTGTCTTGAGATGGGGGGGAAGGTCACAGTGTTGACATTTGGAGAGATCTGAGAGATGGCCAGGCCAGAGTGCTGGAACATGCGTTTGCTTTTGGCGATAAAGTCATTCTAGCAAAAGCCAGCCAGTGCTGTGCTTGTGGTGTGAATTTTTAAGTGGCAACTTGGTGTTTTTTTCCATGCGAAGTTGGGCTTGAGTTGCTGTAACAATGGGGTGACTGAGTGCCATGAAGCTTCTTCACATTAGTTGCCATCATTGCTGATGGCAAATTTTCTTAGTTTGTAGCCTGAGGTAGAACATTATTTTTGCTTGCGAGGTTGGAATTCCCAAGGGTGCACCTAAACACACCTTTAAGTCACCTTAACACCGAGAATAAGCAAATTAATAGTTGATGTCTGGTTTAAAGTACACTTAGACCATCCCCCCAAAAAATTTGTCATTTGAAGAGGAAAAAAATACAATGCTGCTCTGAAAATGACATTTTAGTAATCCCCCCGTAACAGTAAATTATTTCTAAATGACTTTCTAGAAGGATTTTCACTGATTTTTACTTCAAAAAAAAAAAAAAAAAAAGCTGTTTATTGCAAGATAGAGAGCCAGGTTAGATTGTTCCCTCTGGTGAATGAAGAGTAATGCCTCCGGCACATTGCTTATTATTTTATAGCTGGGATATTAAAATTATATTGAAGGGATTCTGGGTTAATTTGCCCATCATGCATCGCTCTCCTTTATACGGATCAAAACAAAGAAAGGAATTAAAAAATAAACACTCTTTAAACATATAATGTATAATATGAGGACAGCAAGTGATTAACTAGGTCCCCCTCTCTTGTGGAAAATTTATGGTAGCACATCTAACGGCAAGTGAATTGTTTATCAAGGTACCAGACTGCCCTATCTGCTGATGACCATTTACATGATATAACTGGATGCTCTAATTAGTAATTACATGTATGTGCTGGTTTTGCTTTTTTGGTCAGACTTTTAGCTATATGAAGTCCAGCTTACCTTGTGTTTCTAGGGATGTACGGTTAACTTCAGTTAACTCCTGAAAGAATGATGTTATGGGGAAACCACTCTTTCATGTGTTGTTAGGACTTATTAATTGTACTAAAATCAGAGACATGTCAGAGATGTGCATATTTGTGAGGAGGTGCTGGAATTATTAGTATTCCTTGTGCCTTTCAAATAGTGCGGAGCTGAACATTAAGTCATTTTCTGTTGTGTAAATTCTGGTGTAATATAATTGCTAATGTAGCATTTGAGTTAATTCTGACTTTGTGTAACAGGGATTTAAGAACTGGGTTTTTCTTCGGGTAGAACCTGGCACTGATGCAGTTTTATGTTGGTGAGAAAAACAACCTTACAGGTACGACTTTATGGAATTCCCGACTTTTGAATGGTTTGTTTAGGCCTGCATGTCACAGTTTATGCATAATACCGTTTCTTGTGGATTTTCTATACGACGGATGGGCGTCCACATAAGTGCAGAGCTTGTGTGGCTCGACCTTGGCATCTCTTGTAAAGCATTAGGCTAGTGGGCTAATGCTACAAGGTCAAACCTTTATTATCTTCTCTTAATGTAAAGGTAAATCGTTTGAGAATTATCAAATCCAATTTGATATGAATGAAGGCGCTCTATAATTTAATGAATACTAAACTGGACAACTTTCATGGCTGTAAGATGGCATCAGCCACTTCAAAGTTGCTCTGTAGTACAGCTATCACTTTCTCATCGCACTAAGACTGACAAGAACGATATTTCACCTCAGCGTTTGACCCTGAATCATCTATCTGAAACGGACAATGAGGATAACTTTATTGATCTGATTTTGATTTTGGTCAAAACGCCACATTGTTAGCACTTTAAGAAACGTCACAGTGGTTGCATTGGTCAACGATGGTGGGAGTGGGAGGTGAAGTCAAGGGCATGGCAGCCCAATCCATCCGGCCATGTTAGATCGCCTGGGCCTGGCTGATTGACGTCTTTCTGACAGTTCGCTGTCAAGTATTCAAACATGACTTTTGTGTTCAAGCTTCTGGGAATTATGGGGTATTTATAAAGGGTAAATGTTACATTTGAATATGATTTGTCAGATTCTAATGGGATGAAGGAGACCTTTTTAAATGCTCCTGCTGGAGAGAGCAAGAGTCTGACGCGAGCAGAATTAAATGGTGGCATAACCCAACTGAGGCCATCGAGAGTTTGTTTTTATGTCAAGGCAACTTGAAGTCATCCTTTGAAGTTTGCCTTTTTGTACGAAATATCATGGCTGGAGTGTCTCGTTATAAGCACACTGGTAGTTCACTCTGGTAGATTTAGTGCTCTTGGTGGTCAGTGGGTTAACTGAGATGTTTTTTAGCAATATTGTGGTCATGGTTGAGTCATTGCAGTTGTCCCTTGGAAGGGTTTTGACCTAAATGGTCCAGCCGTCGGATTTAGAAGGACACCGGCTGGTGTACCAATTAAGAAAGCAGACCTGTTGCCCACAATGAGGCTGGATCAGGTCATAGCTGTTTGGCTCCTAGGTGTGAGGTACTTTATTACAGGTCTTTCTCTACAGTTGGAGGTATGCATAAATTTGAGCAAAGTGCGAAATGACAGTGAACCAGTCGATTGTTCCCACATTTCCCCCCCGTGTCTAATATCCTAACTCCATGAGTTTAGTTTTCCTGGACCAATAATAGGCATTTAGCAAAAGGGCGGCTCCAGATTGGTGCAGCTCATTACCAGTTTTTCCTCTGCTGTGATAACATTGAAATATTTCATTAGGCAAATTACTTAAGAAGACTCCCTATTGTTAGACCAGGGAAAACTGAGTCTCAACTCTCCACTGGGTCATTTTTAGCACAAAAACAGCTGTTGTAGAAAGATTTACATAAAGCATTTCTGTGCTTTTGGTTTCATAATACAGGTTATTTACCACTGCCTGTCAGTATTTTTCTCTAAAATGCAGTTGGCCTACATATTTACTTAGGCATAACTATTTATCACGCTTGCTGTGTCTTGATAATGCATCTTAACAGTGGAAACGTCATATCTTTTCTCTGTCGCATTTTCCTAGCGATGCATTTCACTGTACTTCTCACGTCAGATTCCTGAAAGTTAAGAAATGCTGTCCACGAGGTCCACTTATTAGCTGGGGTCGGTCTTTTCTTATTTATACCAGTTCTCTAACTCTGAATGGAATTCCGGACTGAAAATGAAGTCTTTATGGTGATTCTTGCTAAGAACTTAGGTTCTGCTTTACACAGCTGCCATTGACACTTGAGGCCAGTAGAGGAGTTTTTCTTGGGGTCAATAGTCCTTTTGTGAAGGTACCATGCAACATGGAGCGCTCAAAGGAAGCAATTAGACTGAGATTCTTGGAGGGAAATTCTGGAGCAGGTATTTTTTTTTTCTTTTCTCCTTAAGAGCCCACGTCTCTGCTGAAGTTAGTGGAACTGCTGTTATGTCATTTTACAGGCTGTTGTGGAGTAACTTTTTAGTACACACCATTAAATGCCTGAAAAGTGGTTTTATAATTACCCAAGTGACAAGTACCTCTGGTATACTGTCAAAGTAATGGTACAAAGAAAGTCAGGCTTTGGAGTTTATTGTCTTTTGTACATTAAAAAAAAAACTTGTACTGCTGTGCTACTCTCATTTTCATCATTTGAATTTTCTAGGGGGGCATTTCCTTGGTTATAACCAAACTGTAGCAGAATTTTGATCTTCAGATATCTGATACACTTTATATCTTTTCAAAAGACACAATTTTTAAATTAAGGCTTAAGGAATGTGACATGCCTTCCAGCAGTAAATTTGTGTTTTTGTGCGTAGGAGTATTAAATATGTAAATTGAATGCAGTAAGCCTTTATTTCCTTCTCAATACCACCATACTGAAGGTTATTCCTCTATTGTAGGGCATATTTTTTGCAAATTATTACATTATTAATTGTTAAATGACTTTATGGCACACAAAATATTGCAGACATACTTTAAACATGTAAGCCTGGTTATTTGTTTAAACAATTTAGGGTATTTTTTTCAATAATAAAACAGTTCTCATCTTATTTGTTCCGGCAAAGTTTTGGCACGATTCCTAGAATCAACCCCATTCTTGATCATTTCAAAGTCTTCTGCATGCTTAAACAATACAAATACAGAAGAATGGTGTGAAAATAAATGAACAAAAATAGATTTTCAGTGGAAATAAGAATATGCAAGTAAATAATTCAGAAACAAGCAATTCAGTAAACAATTCAGATTTTTCCGAAAGTGGAAAATCTCGAGAATTATGTAGTGATTTATGAGCATGTTGTGTCCATGATTTAGTTTGTTATTGGAGTTCGTGATTTTAAAAAGTCATTGTAACCCACAACCATTTGAACACATACTGAGGCACGCAAGTCGAAAATAGCCCAGTTATGCCAAGTATCATCAGCAGATTTAAATAACGTAATATTGATCAGGACTGTGGGTAACCAAGTTGAAAGATGAGATGATCTAGGAGAAATGGAAAGGGTTTATCCATGTGCTTTAAAAGGGGCTCTGTTCTGTCCAGCTAGAGCGATGTGTCTGGGTATAGCCTGACATCTGAGAGCCCGGTTCTGTTTGAAAGCTTTAAGAGATGCCAGCTTCTTCGTAATAAACGGGTATACCTCTTATGAACTGGCAAGCTCTTCTGTTTTTGTGCATGTCTGTCTCTGTGTCTAGTAGAGGGATGTTTTATGACTGAAGGCATAATGTAGAATACTTCAGAAATCCTCTGCCTCTTTCTTCTTCAGTACCCCGGAATATTAAAGTATCCAGTCTCCGAGGAGTAGACCAGAAATCGGAGAGTGGTTACTATGGTAACTAGCTCTCTGAAGCTGATTCCTAGAGGCTGGGGTGGGGGGCAGCATTTGCTCACCATGAGGGTCGTACTTAATTCATATCAGTTATATTAGATTCACGGATTGCCTGCAAGGAAGCATTTTAAGACACGCATTTGGCACACCGTGTGAATGTGGAAAGGACTCTGTGTGTGTCTGCATCTCGCATCAACTGGACGGTGGTTGCAGTTAATAATAATCTGTAGAGGGGTAAATCCGGAAAAATCACAGTACTGCGTAATCAACACCTAATCGCTGTCTCGTTGATCGTTTGTCTGTGAAAATAGGAAGTGCCCTTTTTCTGTTAGTTCAATATTTTGCTAATATTGTAAGGTATACCAAAGACTAATAAAATGCTCTCCAGTAGATACTTGCCTGTTAGAAGGGTTAGATGGTCATTCATTGGTCTTGCATTGTCTTTGCAGCAGAAAAACTTAATATCTGTTTGCGGTTAATTTTTTTTTTAATAATTTCTTCTCATTTCCTGGATCACACAGCTTCCCTCCTGTGCTTGTCTTGATGGATGGGACTTGGTACGTATTTGATGAGTCCTTCATAACCCCTATCTGCCTACTTTTGCAGTCTGTTGAACAATTACTATGGTGAGTTTAGTTTAAAAAACATCATCTTATAAGGATGTAAAATTCGTGTGATGTTTTTATAACTATTATGCCTCTAGTCTGGCTTGTGTCACTGCCACCCTGACAAGACAATGACACCATTGCTTCTGTCAGACTGACGGAGTGATGTAACAGATCAGCACTGATGTCCATACCAAGAGTCATGAGCTGAAACCGCCACTGATTTGTACCCTTCGGCAATCCCAATTATTCCAAAAGCAAGAAGATGACATTACCTGATTTATTGGCTTTGCCGCTGACCTCATCCAGAGCATTTTACATAGCCTGAAGATTTAATTTGCTGCCATTAATATGGCTCATTATTTTGCTGAGGCAACCCATATTTAAAGGTCTCGCTCAAATGCGATCCATACTTGGATTAGAACCCAAATCCTTCTGGCCACAAGTCCAGCCTTGGATTCAACTTGGATCCAGTAGAGTGTGATGAAAAGAACAAGGTAGCAGGATTTCTTCCAAAAGTAGACCATTACACCAAGTGTGTGTCTGATGTTGTCACCTAGGTTGAGAAGATGGCAAAGATATATATTACAATATATAATCTGTAAATTAATGTAGATTATATTTCCTTATGGTTCCCAAAATGTTTTTTAATGTAGTGGAAATAAGCTGCCGATATACCTTGAAACAAAATCATTTTAATAGGGAATTTCACCTAACAAAATCAGTTAAAGAAATTAAATAAAATCAAGAACGGTGTTTGACATGATATGGTATGAAAGAAAGAAGCAAAAAATTGTTCTTTCTTAGCAGATTTTCAATCCAGACACCTATTTTCCTTACAGGGAATTCTGGGTGCAAAAGTTATGTAGCTAAATGTTCATTGATACAAACAATCCCATTTAACTTTCCACAAGCTGTCATTTAACAAAGTCACAACGTTAAACATATGGTGGATGGAGGAGCTTGTAATATTGATCCACCGTCCAGTGCTGCTTGTAATCTTGTCACCTCCTGACTTCTTGTTTATGTGGGCACCTAAGATCTATTGGTTAAGTCTTCAAGCCCTCAGCTGATGGTGGTGGCAGTCCCATTGATTTTCCACAGTCAATGCAGAGCATCATTACAACCCAAGCAGTAAAGGTGCATCAGAAATGTAATGTGGGAAATTGAGTTTAAATGTTGTCCTAGATATGTAACAGGGTGTGCCAATTTACTGTAGTCATTAAGGGGAAGATTTCTTCCCCTTCACTAGTTTGTCTGGCATTTAAAAAAGATTAATGTAAGAATCTTCAGCCGGAAATATGTTTTTTTCCAGATTCTGGCCTTAAGATGTAGACCATCGTTATCTGCATTCCAGTCAGAGAGAGGTGTTGAGAAATAAAAAACTGGTGAGCGGAACTCTCCTCAAACGCCAGTCGTGCTGTTGAGTGACAGATGTTTGTCTCAGAAGAGTGACCCTCACAGTTAGAGAGAATGACCACACTCCGCTCTCCAAATTCTGGTACAGATAATTAGAGGGTTCTTACTCACAGATATCAGATGCAGCCATGTCCAGGGAAGTCAGTCTTCGTGTGTTTTCCTTTATTTCCCATAATAACCTGATGAGTAAGTGATGCACTTTTAGGCTTGAAATCTCATGCATTGTTTTTATAAAGATACCAGCAGAAAAGTGTACCTTAGATCAGCGGTTGCCGGTAATTTTTTTGTCTCTTGAGAATTATCGACGAAATGTGGAATTCAGGATTTTCTTTTTGTGTGATTATTGTACGGTAAATGCATCACTCAAAACTCATTTGGGTTGTCAAAGGTGGAGTTATTGTATTCGAATTGTACGCATTTTATGACCACCCCAGTACTCTGATTTTGCTTCCAATGGGTTCTGTTGAATATGGATGTGCTGATTTTTAATACACATGGAAAACATTCAGAATGAATTTAGAGTAAAAAGATTTATCTTGATAGTTGGGGTGGGGGTTTTTACAAGGAGCGTTCTAGCTAGTGATTCTATAAATGAGACTTCAGAAGCTATGGTGGGTCGGAGCATAGTGCCAGCATTGATTGGTTAATTCAGGATATTCCCACCCACCATGGGTTTGAAGCCTCATTTAACACCAGCATTGATTGGTTAGTTCAGGAGACTCCAACCCACCATTGGTTTTGAAGCCTTATTCAACGCCAGCATTGATTGGTTAGTTTAGGATACTTCCACCCACCATCGGTTTTGAAGCCTCATTTAATGCCAGTGTTAATGGTTAGTTTGGGATGCTCCCGCTTCCACCACAGGATTTGAAGCCGCATTTGTTCCATCAATAGAACTTCTTACTGTAGAACCTTTAAGAATCCATTTAAATGTAAATATGCTTCTTGTGCCACCTCCTTAACGTGGCTCTTGTCTTGCTACATGTAGGTAGGGATGATATACAAGTGATTTCTCACAAAGTACATGAGTAAGAGCAGTCCGCTAATTGCAGCTCATCAGTGGTTGTTGCTTATTTCATCTTTACACAAATATTATGATTAAAGTCAACAGATTTATGGGTAGGTTTTATCTGCATACAGAAGCAATTTGGTCTAATCAGATTAAGGGAACCCCAAGGCAGAAGTAGATGCGGAGATTTATATTAAGCTTTTCTAGGATGCTCGTTGCCATTCACCATTCGCGTTGTGCTGTTCTCGAATCGGCACTCACATTTTTCTAAATGCTGGAAATTAGTTAATTTCCATGATACGAAAGGAAAAAAAAAACAATGATTTTTTTCTAATAGCTGTTATGACTTGGAAAAGTGCTTACTATTAAAGGGAAAGACATACAGAGGGGGTATAGTGGGCAAAGTTTACCAAAGCACCATAATACTGACATGAGATCGGGAAATGTGGACAATATTTTGGTTAACTTCTGCATAACAGAATAATTCATACGATATACATATACACACAATGTAGAGATTCATCCAGTTCTTAGTCTGTTCAGTTGGAACCGCTGTTATACTCTGTTAGGCTTATTTTGCATAGATTAATTATTAATTAGTTGATTACATTTTCTATAGGCACTTTCATCCTGATTTGCTTCAAGTGCAAAACGTAAACTGGCCAAATTCCTCACCAAATAAGCAGATTGGATATTTTGGTGAATATAAATAGATTCTATATCTTGTTCACATCTCCAGTGATCACATTTTCAATTTACTTTTCCCAAACAAATGACTAAAATTACAATAAAAACATAGATTAAGCCCCTGGATAACAGCCTGGGTCTTTCACGACATCCTCGGCTCCATTCTCTTGTTTGGTAGGCTACTTAATTCTCCTCAACCCGGTCCCTTTTGAATAAAACAAGTACAAATGATCTTCATAGACCTTATAATCCACTAAACCTGTGTGAAATCAACCAGGCATCCCTTTGAAACCGCTTCCCACAAGTTCCCACAAGATGCATTAATTGAAATGTGGTACACTTATCCCAATAATATTGTTTTCAAAAGGCTAATTAGGATGTATGTTCTTCATTAGATTTAATCACCGATGTTGCCTCCTGGTCTACTGTACATACATCACAATGAGCTCTTGCATCTAGAAGGGACCTCTATTGAGATGACTAATAAAGCATGGCACTAACTGAGGGAGCACAGCCTTCATCAGGCGAAGAGGAGGGATGATGATGATGATGATTAATTGAGGGGGGCTATTTATTGATTTGGTAGATAATGTTAAGGTTTTTGCAGTGTGGCACATTAATTCATTGTTAGCCAGGGATAATTAACCAGAAATCGCATTTTGAGTGATTTTTTTTTTTTTTTTATAAACTCAAACTGTATGAGAGACCGTTAACTTGAGCTCCGTTAAATTGTGCAACATGTTGTGTGAAGAATGGCTTGGCTGTACTGTATGTGATGAAAAATGGTTCAGTAAATAAAACATCATTCATATCCAGACCTGATGTTTTTAATGGGTCTGGTTATCAAACAGATGCACTGTGGTTTCGCAGTCGGCAGGGAAAGCTGGTAAAGAATTCGACGGGTACTGAGAGGATTGACAGAAATAAAGGTGGATAATCAACGCCTGCTACACTGGCTGAACGTTTCTCACAATCACCAGCGTTTGTTCTCTGAGGCGTAGAGACTAACAAGAAGGCTTTTCCAGAAGTGAGTCAGAAACCGCTGCCTGTGTTCCCTTTGAGTGTTGTTATGAGGACAACATCTGATGGACGGGGTGGCAACACTTTACGGTTCGGTAGAGTAACCGGTCGGCATAAACTAAGACCGTGAGGTGGCCTCCCGGAGGTAACACACACGCGGTCACTCTGTTCAGCACATTTTTGCTGTACCTGTTTCTCCAGCACTTATGGAGCGCTAATCACTGATGCTGAATGCCCAGCCAACCTTTACCGTTCCTCCGCTGTTATCTGGAGGGTCATCACGCAAAGTTATTTGTTCTCAACACTCGAGGTGTATTTAGTGACTATAGCGTGATTCTCCTGTTGTCAAGACAGTTAAAATCCATATAATTTCTCTCCTTTATTTGTACTACCGACTCATTTCCATCTTGCTCGTTCTTAGCTGTTTGTTGCTGCTTGCATTGCCTCTCGCAGGGCCACCCTTCATCATCATTTTATTTGCTCTTCCTCTTGTGTGTCTGTCTTTCCTTTACAATGCACCGTAGAAAGAGCTGCATTTTGATGTACAGTATATTTATCGCAGTGACAAAATTTTAGGTGATGGAATTCACATTTTATTTCAAAGCACTACCTTTTCTCTACGTTCTCCAGAAATCAGCCAAGGAAGAAGAGACGTGATCCCTCTCCCCTTGAGAAAGGGCATGCTAGAGCTTTGGGAAAGCCTGAACCTCATTCAGTACTTTGTCTCAGCTAAAAGACAACTGAAGCGACCTGTAAAAGCAGCTGCTTTCTAAGTCAGTTCTGAGAAGTTTCTTGGGAGTGCGGAGGGAGGCAAAAAGAGTAGGCTACTGATACAGGCAAGATTTCAGAGGCACGGACTGGAATCTCACCTGCCTCACAACATGCCAGTAAAAATAAAAATAACCAATGTTTGAAGGAACAACTTTTTTTTCCTAAGTTTACAGTTGAACTTGTCGGCTTCACTGAGCAGCAATGTAATGAGGAAGGGTCTTTCTTTTCAGTTTCTTCTTAAATTTTTTTTCTCACGTCTTCTCTTCGCAGTCAGACTTGAGAGGCTCTTCCGTGTGCTGCTCGTCACCTCTCTCCTTTTCTCTCTCTAATAAACATCACACCGTTTCAGTGATGAACAGATAAGGTGTCTCACGCAAAGTCAACGAGACAATTTTACACCTAATGGATCTCGTGGTCGTGCTGCTTAGTCTGCGGGCTCCTCTGGAGGTTTCTCACATGTATTGCTTGTGTGGGAAGTTTCTAGGAAAAAAAGTAGTATTAAAACAGTGTTTTTATTTTTCTTCTTTAGATTTTGGATGCTTCTGATTCATAAGAACAACTGACTCGTGATCACGAGCGCTTGGCGATGACAAACCTCGCATGGCCGTGTCCCACTTCGAGTTTGACAGGGCATTTCAGACCACATCGATACACTCCACTGCACAGCACACAACCCAGAATATTTCAACCCTAACCATTTCAACTTTCATGGAACAATCTTCTTTAAATAAATACTTTAAAATTCAACTACAATGTGAGTATAATTATATTCCCCAGAATCTAATGCATAGCCTCATAGCTGCCTGTTTACATAAACAGCTAAAGTATCACCTCCTGTACAACAACCATAATTGTTTTCACATGTAAACTACATAATTGACAGAATGCATGATTTTTCTTTCAAGTCTAGGAGAAGTTTATTCTGTTTAGTCTGTTTTAGTCTTTCCTTACAAATCTGCCTCTGCTGTTGGTCATGGTTTGATTGACCGTAAAAAATATGGATGTGTTGTTTTCCTGTTGCCTGTTCATATATCATTCATAAGTACTGTTGCCTGTTCATATATCATTCATAAGTACTGTGCATATAATGTAATAGTTTAATTGTGCTACTTAGTATGTCAATCAATATTTCAACTGGGTTTTGTTTATCATATTTTTTTTCAAACGAGCTGTCACAATGTGTTGGTGATGCATTACAACTGAAAGGTGTATATGAATTATGTAACTTTACATTTACTGTGTTGCCTTTTCAAACGTTTTGGGCAAATCAGCTGAGGTTATTTTTCTCTGTGTATTTGTTGGGGAGATTTTAAGAATTTCAAGTGCTGATTGCACACATTTTTGCAATACTTACAAAGACACATATTAGATTTGTATGGCATGGAGATGACATAAAATTACCAACATTGCAGAATAATTGTGCCTCCTAAAATGTATATATGTACTATGTAAACATTTGTTTGGAAGTCTTTTAGGACAAAAGAAATTCTTTGACGCCAGCCTTGATCAGATTATTCATAATAGAGGTAATGTTATGATTTATTTAAATGATTTTTTTTTTTTAGCTAGAAGCCACAGCCTGCCCTTTCAAACAGACTTGGTCTAGTGGACCACTAACCCCTCACTCAGTAAAAACCTGCTTGGTAACAGTGACAGCTTGCCCCTTTAAACAATCAATCATTTGGCTTCAACTGAATATAGAGAACATGCAGACTCAAGTGGTTGGGTTACTGAGCAGCCGAACGTCAGAACGGCTGAGACATGTGACCGAAGCAGATTTGAATGTGGTGTGATCGCTGGTCCCATTCCAGCCTCTCTGGATTTTTCACATACTCTGATGTCTAGAGTTTTGCAGAAAATAGTGTGATTTAAAAAAAAAATCCAGTAAGCGGCAGATCTGTTGCCAGAAACACCTTGTTAATGAAAGAGGTTCGATGAGAATGGCTCGTTAAAGCTAATTCTCGAGTGCAAAAATAACAGCTCAGTACAACAGACTTCCTCAAATGCACAATTTCTCAAGCCTTGAAGTGGTTCAGCAAACAAAAATGAGTCCCTACTTGGTACTACATAGGGGGAATGCGATAAAGTGACCACTGAGTAAATAGAACATTGAAAGCATGTAATGCTCAAGGCCCAGGATTATATGAATTAGCGAATGTGTATCAGATATAGAGTTTAAATGATGAAAGAACGTGAGAAATCACAGTGTTAAATAATGCAGTAGATTGTTGGTACAGCACAGAGATATTTTATTATGGGGTATTATTAATATTTGGCACATCAGTCTCATTTCATTAATTAGTGCTTATGCCACCTGTCTTGTATAGATTTACTGGAAGTGTATATATCAGGTGCTAAACCTAAATTAATAGCAGAAAGACGGATCATTTTCCTGATTTCTTGGTACCAAAATATATGCTGCCTTCAGGGATGATTCTTATCCCACTGTTTAGCCAAAGGAGCGCACTGTGCAGGTTCCTGCTGCTCGTCGTTCTTCTACTGGCACTTTGATGTTCAGGATGATTCTATTCCATGTCAGCAAACAGTGGCATGACAAGAAGATTTAACCTTACAAGTAAATTGGCTCGTTTGTTACCACTTTCAAGAGGTTTGTTTCTCTCGAGACACAGGCTAGGTTCACCGTGAAAGTGGAAGCAGGACATGTCTCCCATTGAGTGGTACATCTAATTTGTGGTTCGGTCACTCATCCCGCCCTCATCTTCCAAGGCTTTCCAGGTTACTTGCGTCTCTGAGTACTCGCTGTTCATCTCAGCTGCTTCCATGTGCTAATTTGAACCCCCTCCCCACCTCCCATCTTCCCGTTTTGACCTCAGAGCTTGCCTGGGCTGTGGGGATACCAGATTTTGGTTGGCATGCCTCTGGCCTCGCCAGAGCAGCATCGTCATGCCTCTGCTAGTTTGTTGAACTGTCCGTCCCAAAGACGGCTTTAAGGGCTTCCGGGCACTGCCCTTAACTACGCTTTGATCACAGCCTATTCCTCAGTCTCCCAGCTTTTGGGAAAGTGTGTTCCAAAGAATCCAAACTCGTGTCAACTGTCACTGATATGTTAGATGTTTATTTAGATGGATGTACGAATGGAATACAAATGAACCCAACACCAAGTGAGAAGCGGAACGACGGAGAGCCTCTACGCATCTGTAACACCGTTTAATTCCAGCACCCGGTACCGACGTGTTGTCTTTAATTTAGTGGAATATAGCTTTCATTTTTATTTTCTTTTCCAAGAATCGTTCGTTTGTTTTTGTTCTTGACGATCGGATGCTGTATGGGATAAATAATGTATGTGGCTGATTAAATCAAGTATGTCACAAAAAAACCTGCTAGAGTGGCCCTAGGTGGTGCAACTGTGTCAGTGCGCTTGTGTCCGGCTTGTGTGTCCAAGGATTTGACAGCAGGGTACCATCTGGGATGTCAGTCTGCAACCGTTCCTTCCAAAATTTAGCTCTAGGCTTATTGTTGGAAGGGAATATGTCAGATCGCAATAACACAAGTTCTTTGTTATCTCTCTTAGTTTTCTGGCATTTAATGCGCCAGAAATAAATTTTAAAAACTGTTATGTTAATTTTGGATCCGTTTGTCCTCGGAGGCCAATGTTCCGCTTGGCATGAATGGAGTTCTGATTGTGATGATTCCACCGTGTTTAGTCACAGATGGCAGAAGAAATTCAGGTTGAACCAGAAACGGGAAAGTTCCCTGCTTTCTCAGTTTTTTTCTTTACTTTGTTTTCTGGACATTTTCCAAAATCCACAATTTTTGAGTGAGAAGTAACAAATATGAATTTGAATGTGAATCATTTAAGTGATGCTCAGAGTTATTATTTGTTAAACTCATATTTATAAACACTTTTATCCATCCATCCATCCATCCATAATCTAACTCCTTATCTTGGTCAGGGTTATATGGGGACCTGGAACCTTGAGTCAAAGGATACAATGCTGGTGTACACACTGGATAGGATGTCAGTTCATCACAGGGCACACACACACACACACACGATCATACAGTTGTGTCTTTTTTTAATGTCGTGGGGACATTCCATTAATTTCTATGAGCCTAACCTTAATCCTAACTATGATAAACCTAATCCTTACCCAACCTTAACCATTGGCAACAAAATGGCTATTTAGGTTTTTTGCTTGCATCCATCGATTTTTATTAAATTGAGTTTTTCATTGTGGTGACATGACTAATGTAACAGGTTTTCATTCCTCCAGGGGGACACTGTGTCCCCACAACATAATAATTACAAGTATACACACACACACGATCATACACTAGGGGCAATTTATAGATGCCAATTAACCTAACTGCATGTCATTGGGCTGTGGGAGAAAACATGGTGGATTCAAGGCCCCCATACTGGCCATGTGAAGCTGCAGTGTTATCCACTGACCTAGGCCACCAAGTCCCCTCTTAATGCTGTATATGAAGAGATTTATTAAAACTGTTTAGAGCCCAGCATCTTTCGTGAGTGAACACCACCAGTTTCCCCTCTGACTTTTTTGGTCACAGCCGTCAGTCACATGTGATTAATCACTTCATTATCTGCTGCCCTTTAGAGGTGTCGCTTTAATAACTCATAGGTTACAAAGTAGAAGTATTTTTCTCTGCAACAACCAAGCCAAGCTTGTCGGGTCAAACATTAAACCTTTGCCCTCACTGTAATATTCTCAGCTCATGGGTTTTAGACCTGCCCAGGTTCTTGTGATTTTTTTCCAGCTAAGTCTTGCAGCAAAACAATGATGTGAAATAGGCTACACTGTCAACCTTCAGAAAAGGAGCAAGAAAACACTGGTTTGGCCCAGTCAGAGTCCAGACTAGAACTCTGTTGAGACTTGAATCAAATTCCATTGTGCTTTTAATACTGCAAACCCCAGTTGAACTTAATCGTGAAAATCAATTTTCACTTAAACACGTCAAGAAAAACAAGCTCCACGTGTCACACTTAACGATGTGAGATGTTTATTGCAATATACCAGTGCAAGTTTGCTGCCTCGTCTGAAAGCGAGATGACTTGAAGTTCTTTGTTACGTCCCCCATCACCGATGGTGCCCTCTGGAATTATTGGCACCCTTGGTAAATAAAAGCCAAATGAGGTGTGAAAAAAGTCTTGTTTGTTTGTCCTCCTGGTCTTTCATTCAAGAAAATGTTAAGAAAAATCCAGCTCTTGATTGAAGCACAATAATTCACTGGAGGAGGAACTTACTGGTTTCTTTGCTGATAATCTGCAAATCATGTTAAGATGCATGTAATCTGTATTATATTGCAAAATATCTGGTTGTATGTTAGTCACATTAAGCAGTTAGTTGAAAATAAAACTGTGTTATTTTCTCAGGAAGTTGGGACAGTGGCATTGAGTAGTGTTTTTGCCTCATACCTGCAGGGTTGGTGGTTCAAATTCGAATTTCACTCTGTGTATGGATTTTGCATGTTCTTTCAATGTCACGCAGGATTCCTCTGAGTACTTTGGTGCCCTCCTGCAGTCCATTGACATGCAGTTAGACTATTTGGTCTTTCTAGTTTGCCCGTAGAGTATGATTGTGTGTGTTTGTGTGTGCCCCCTGGTATGGACTGGCATCCTGTCCAGGGTGTAACCCGGCCTTGAGCCTTGCGCTATAAGGGACAGGTTCCAAGTCCCTGTGTCGAGGATATAAACCAGTATAGGTGTAACTTGGACCAAGAAGGCTGAATCCTTCCTCAGGAACTCAGTAGAGGTGTGACTTGGAACAAGAAGGCTGAATCATTTTTCAGGAACCAACAGTACCAACAGTACTTACCAACAGTAAGGAAGACATCAGGAATCGTGATGCTGTCCCTAAGTCTATGACCTAAACTTCCATGTTTGAGTGGCCAAGGTAGCTGCTGATAGCAGGGACCCCAGTTTCATATGTTGGCAAGGTAACTGCTTGTATAGTGAAAGGTTTTGTGTAGGAAATCTCTGACTGATCTTAACTCTGGTTGACTGCTCTTACGTGGTGCATGGGTATACCCATCCTTGTTGTCACTGGCAATACTTGGCCCTGATGTCAGTAACCCTGAATTCTGGACCAACCTGGGATGTACAGTACTTCATTCTCAATTTGTGATGATTCCTTAGCATTACCGTCAATGTGATGTCTAAGTTTTATTTCCCCAAGCAGGAATGATGAAAGAGTGGGCAAGACCTTGTGTCTGAATTTCAGTGATAATATTCTTATTCCTCTGTCTCGTGCTTTTATGGGGACCACCAGCCCATTCTAGAAGAGTTAATGACCGAACAGCAACTAATTACAGTCGGTCTTAGGAATGATGTAGATTAGTTAGTGTCTGGTGTCACTTACCTGAAATCTATGCAAGTTAAATTTGTTTAAGCCACAGGAGAAGTTCACCCGGTTTCAGGATACAAATTAAACTCATGTATAACATCCGTGACGTCTTCCATCCATTGTAGGATACACACTGTGGTCAATTTGGAAACACTGATTGATCAAAACATGTTTTTGGACTGCAGGAGGAAACACACACACAGAAACATGGGGAGAACAGGCGGACTCCACAGAGTCAGAGCTGGGAATCAAACCAGCAACACCTGAAATGGGAGGCTGCAGTGCTGACCACTGAACGACCATCATCCTTTATTTCATTATGTGTAGAAAGACATTAAGATACAGTACATCCATCCATCCATTTTCCAAGCAACTTCATCCTGTTCAGGGTCGCGGGGGGCCTGGAGCTTATCCCAGACAATCTTAGGGTACAAGAAGGGGTCTGGATGTTATATTTTACTTTGCTGTTCCTCCAAATGAACTTTAAAGTAATCGTTTGTTTGTGTTTCATTTGGTCAGAAAATGCATATGGTTTGGGGCAGAATAATCCCCTAAATACATGCATATAGGGCAAAATAAAGTGATAATTACCTGCCTATGGTAAAGCCATGCATGTTTACCAACGTTTTTAGACTCTGTAGCTTACGTAGAACCATTTAAATGGGGAAGCACATTTCCTACTACTGTATGCAGTGATTTTCTAAATTGTGGAATTGTGGAGGGTTGTGGGCTGAAGGTCCGACTTACGTCCAGGACAGAGGGTAGGATCACGAGACTCAGTCCCCCCACGTTGCCATTGTTTCCAGTCACCTGTTTCATTCCCAGTCTAGTTGAAGGAGATGTGGCTTCATTTGTACTGCGTAGGTCATGGCCCTTAAGTTTCTAAGCGATTCACTTGGCACGCTTAAATGCACAAATTAAAGAGTATTAAGGTTAGTTTCTTAAGAATTCATGTCAACTGTAAGTCTTAATGAATCTTCACACATGATGACTTTTACATTATAGGATGTAGTCTGTGATTCCTGTATAAATAATTAGAAGTTGTAGCTACTCCTCAGAAACTACTGCAGATATAAATATCAGGTTTCGTTTCTCATCACTAGCTGCTGCGAATGTAAGTTCATTGGCTACAGCTTGTCATTTGTCCAGGCTAAGCTATGGGATTTGATGATATCACGTAATTCATCTTCCCCGGTGTTGATGTATCTGATTAGCCAGTAGCATCACCAAAAACCAGACCTAAGCAACAAGTACAGATACTGAAGGCATTCTCCTAAGCTGAATTTTAATATCAAAATAATAAACCAAGTTAAAATGAAAATGTTTTGTAAATTGTGAGCACTTGTCATTTTTCGGAAGACATTTGCTGCACACGCTTATGTGAAGATAAGCAGTGTGATCTTGCTGTTTCAGGGTATACAGTAAAAGTATCATCACCATCATTATTATTGTTAGGATTTGTGACTCTATATGCAGCTGTGATGCCCTTAGTTGGCAAGATAGCATATGGAATAGATTATTAGAACATGCACACATTTTTCCTTAAGAAAAAAGAATGCTTTTATCACTTATCAAGGATATATGATTGAAGTCATTTCAAGTCATTAGGATATCATGTCATGCCGAGTCTTTCATGCTAAATGAATGTATTCTGAAGTCAATACTTGTTCAGAAGCTGAATCCGGCATCAAAAGGCCTTGTCTTTCTCCTCCTGTCCTCCATCTGAGATTGCAGTTTCTCTGATGTTTTTTGTTTTACTGCAGTAGAAGCCGCCAGGTGTGTATCTAAGTCTTTGATCCACTGAAACCCATGGTTACTTAATTAGATCAGTCGCTATGGTACACACAGGAGAATGCGGGTGAACCCGTTCCTCTGTGGTTTTCAGTAGGGTCCGAGAAAACCTGCATGCTGATGATACTCCAGGGACAGGGCTGTCGAAACCTGCAGCACAAACTCAAGGAAGCTGTCAGGAAGCTGTTAACAGGACAGGGATTAAGTGTCTTCTGGGGAAAAGGATAGTCCCTTATGAAAAGAGGTGTCACAGAACGTGCTGTGATCGAATGATTGGGGAAACACAAATGTGTACCATGCTTTTGTGCTAAAGAAATGAATGTGCCCTCATCCGCCATCTCACCACGTCCAGGACAGGAAGCTGTGCGCCCACCCCTTCCTGGAGATCTACAAGGGTGACTTGATCTACTACATGAGTCCGTTGGCACGCCAGAGTGACTTTTACGTCCCTGAAGTCCAGACAGCCGAGAGGAAGCCGCAGGATGCCGAAGAGTCTGAGGACGATCGCAGGACGGACATCACCGGTATGACTTGCGAGCCTGTTATTATCCAACACCTTCCATCACCTTCCAGAAGTTTCTTCCATATCACTTCTTTCTGTTTCTCTTCTGTTCCAGCACTGATGGTTTTATGTTATTGTTACCACTAGTAGTTAGTAGTACTCCTTTAATGTTTGAATGTAATCCTTTTAACGGTGAGAGGCTTGCTTTGTGTTGCTAGCATCCACCTTTAGCTGATCATTGTAGTATCGCAGGCCATGTAGTCGATACAAGAATCCCCGGAACACACTTTGAATCCAGCCTATTGGACGTTTGCTAAATTTACTTCTAAGACACCTTCTCATCCTGATGATGTATTAGTTAAATTAGCTTGCTAGTTTGTTTACTTTAGGGCAACTAGCCAAGGCAATTTCCATCATATTGGCTGTCCTCTCAACTCTTGAGCACTCGATTTTTCCTCTTATTTAGTTGATGTAAGAGGCCATGTAATTTTGCTGTCACTGTCAACATGTATTTTCAAGTGTCACCCAGAAGAACTGAAAGGCAAGAATCGCTCCAAGCAGCAGCAACAGAGCCTGGCGGATAAGAATAATCCAAAGTTCATCAGCCTCAGGGTATTGACTTGTCAGGAAAGAAATTGTTTGATAAGTTAACTGTAGCTCAGAACTTAACTGAGTGACGGATGGATATTTCACGCTAGAGTCGGTATGTTTTCCTCTATCATGCTGTTGGAAAGCCAGATCTAATGAGGACAGAAACACGTGACATGGGGGGAAATGAGAAAGGAGACCCCGACTTGATTAATGAATGAATGTTTCCCCATTTTAGTGGGAGGAATGACGTATGCAGCAGAAAAGAAAACAAAGTACTTATCGGGGGAAAGGAAAAAAGATTTGGTTTTGTCTGAAATGTGACAAGCGGGATAGAACTTCATACGGCTTGGGCGTTGGGGACTTGTGTAGTCCCCTTGGGTCCAGGTCACCGGGGTAGGCAAAGTTTTCATCTGAAAGCTGTATTTTTAACTTTTATTATTTTATTTAGGCTTGTGAATTAAGAAAAATCCCATCAAGCCAACATCATGAAATATGTGAAATACCTTCATTTCCAATAGTAATAGAGATCTTTTTGTGTATTCAGTGAGAGAGTTATTCTATTCCCTTCAGCAAAATTTAATTGGTAGAAACTTTTTCAGCCTGAAAACTTTATTAGCTTCCTAGTCTGTTTGATACAGAGCAACTAGCAGGGAAAGTATCATTGTCGTCTGAGCTGCCTTCTCAGAGCTCTCTTTCCTGAGCTCTCCGTCTTTACCCTGCTAGTTGGTTGTTCTCTTTAATCCTCCGTCTTCCAGCATATCTCAGCCAGTCTTAGAAGCTTCATAAATCTGATGGGTTTATTAATTCGTAATGTGCCCTCGTTAAGTCCGGGGGCGTACAGATAGGGATTATACTGTGGCCTGCCCTGAAGGTATGGAATTCTGGCCGTCGTCTGTGATTTTTTTAAAAAGTCCAAAAGCAGTGGTGAAGTGCCTTTCAGTAGGAGCAAAAGGGCGTTACATACAAAGACACTAGAAATTTGACTCAACTGCAAAGGCAATGGAGAGATGTTCTCTAATCAGAATTGTGGACTAGGATTCTTCACTCATCATCTAATTACTTCACAGCTCCTTGTGCTATGCAGAGGTGCACCTATAGAAAGCAATTCTAGAAAACACCAAGTCAGAATTCTAGACTAATTCTGGTTTTGATTTTAATTATGCTGAAAGAAATACAAGAAATTTCATATAAGTCTTCTGTTAAAAAATACACCTACTGTGTGTATGTGCATCTATTTATGTGTAATATATATAGAAAATATATATTTTAATATTTACATTTTAATATTAACTGAAGGATATTTTTGACATTGTAACAAATCCTATCGTAATGAGAAGAGTTTAAATTCAGGTTATGGATGACGGTAGGCTATGGGAAATCTTCCTGCAGTTTGCCATTTCAGTTAGCTACATGGAGTTTGCTGAATTTCGTCTGCCTCCACTGGGCTGCCACAGGACTCCAGCCTCACAGAACAATGCACTCGCACCTCTCCATGTCGCAATTATCTCGCACACAAGCGTGCAGATGAGGTCCCTGCCTGAGTGGTTCTGGCAGCCGCATGGCTTCGCCGCAAAGTCACGCCCGCGATCGGCGTGACAAGTTCCCCATTGATTATTCCCGGTAGGGCTTATGGTGAGTGAGCAGTGTTACAGAAGCCAGGAGCGTGTTGTGAAATATGCATAACGTGAGAAAAATTTAGGCAAGTAGGCAAGTACACTGGTTATGCCCATACAAAAAAAAAAAGTTATCTTTGTTTTATTAGAAACTAACACTTCTTTCTGGTTTTCTGCATCACTGATTTTCTTTGGAATTATTTAAAATGATAATTCGTGACTGTAGTTAATGTCGGCTCCCACATACAGTACTGTGCAAAAGTCTTAGGCAGGCAAAGAAAATCATGGTTAAGTTACATTTATGTTGCAGTAAAACTATTACTTTATGTCTGTAAAAGTGTGTCAGTTAATATTTTCAAAACATCTCTTCAATTCACCACCAAATTTGTAGTTTCCTTCCAATGTATCCATGTATGTCTTGACCTTAACTGTGAGGCCCCCTTGTTTGGTTAATCAGTACTGCGTAAAGTGAAATAACTCATGAAGTCCACTAGTTAAATGAGCCAGTGATGAAATTTAACAAATACATGGAATGACTGGGGTGCTCCTAATGAGATTTAGGAATCAAAGCTGTGTTCTTCTAGCCATCCAATCAGATATCAGCAACATTTCTGAAAGCAGAAGAAATTCTTGTTAATTTTGGTTGCATTACTGTTTATTAGTATACAGATTAATGGTCAATTGTGTTTTTTTTTTTCTCTCTCTCTCCAAGCCAATGTACACTTTCTGCCCTGATAAATGGCCTCAAATGGCTTCCTTGTGTGCCTAAGACTTTTGCACAATACTGTAATTCAAAAGGCAAACGTATTTACTGTACATTTGTGCCCAATGTGTATCATGACCATCGTTCTCTCTTTGACACTATTTTATATTTCTATCTTTAGAATCATTCTTGACACTTTTCTAGAACCTACCATATGAGCCTAGCTTTCTCGAACCTTCTGTTTGGACCTACTTTTATAGAACCTACTTGTTTTGCTGAAGGTTACAAATCAGACTTTCACGTACTTGCAGATAATTGTACCTGCTGTTTCAATTTTTTTCATCATCTTCTTCCCTGAATCATACCCTTTCGAATTTGCATGGAAGACTGATTTTGAGTCTTAGGCCCCAGTACAGTGATGTATCTCCCCTCTGCAGAAAATGTTTTTTTTCCCCAACAAAATGGTTAGACTGTTGGCCAAGTAATTCTGAGTCACCAAACCTGCTCATCAACCCAAACACCAGACTGCCTCCTCCAATACGATTTTGTCCATTTGAGTGTTCAACCTCACTGTTGTTCACCATATTGTGTTAATGAACCTGTCCTCCCCAGTGCCAGCCAGAGGAGGATGGGCCTCCCTCTTAAGTCTGGTTATTCCCAAGGTTTCTTCCTCCTGAGGGAGTTTTTCCTTGCCATTCTCACCCTTGACTTTCTCTGGGAACCTTGGACTATGTAAAGTGCTTTGTGACACCGCTCCTTGTAAAATTGAATTGAATTGAAGTCATTTAATTTAACAACAGCAGTAATGAAATTACAAGAAGACACTCATACTTCTACAACTTTTCATGTTAAACCTATAAACATTTACAGAATATTAAGTAAAGCCCTAATTTTGAGGTGAAATGGAAAAAATCTGTGACTCTAGACTATG
Organism: Gymnarchus niloticus; assembly: GCA_009936485.2. Taxonomy (NCBI): domain Eukaryota; kingdom Metazoa; phylum Chordata; class Actinopteri; order Osteoglossiformes; family Gymnarchidae; genus Gymnarchus; species Gymnarchus niloticus. Next base: position 20,020,959 of record JAACJT020000086.1, on the reverse strand, counting down.
CTTAGTTATGTCTACATTAATTTGTGTTCCTTAATTATAAAGCAGTGAGTCATTAGGTGTGATGATCTAACTGTTTTAGGATGTTTGTAGATTATCAGCATTTTCCACATTTATAAAACGGTAAGGTGAGAACTCCTGTGATGACCTAGTGTCCTGTCCAACATGTACCTCTCTTGGTTCTCATGTTCCTCAGAACAGCATTTTGGATTATCTAAACCCTCCTTGGATATGCGGTTAATAATGATGATGTCGGGAGAGTGGTCTTTTGAGCTGTGCCAGATGGGTTTATTAATTCATAATGTTCCCTCTCCCAGTACTGAGACACACAGGTCAAGATTATGCTGCAAGATTAGACAGGTACACGTTTTTCAAACTGTCATCATGTCCTGCTGCTTGATATTTCCTTTTTTTTGGGGAATTGAAAATGGGAAGTTGAGAAGTATCGAATTTGCCTCAAATCTGAAAGCCCCCTTTTTTTGCATTGCAAGTATCTATTAGGACAACCTGAAACAGCCTCAGCTTCCAGTCTAAGCTGCAAAATAACACGGTGGCTAGCGGGCCTCGTTGCTGTTCAGTCGATTCACGAGCTAGCCCAGCGTTAGTGTCACCAATCGTGGTAATTACAGTACTTGTTGGAACAGCGGCTTTAAAACCCCCTTTTAAGTTTTCAGCTCATGCGCATCAAAATCTCCGCACTTCCCATTTCCTCGAGCAGTGGTTGAGGAATTACGAAGCGGCGGTCGAGATCTTTGCATTCTGTCTTAATGTGACAGAAAACCATTGTCAACGTCTGCATCTCTGGCCACCAACTTGCAGAAATATTGGAAGGGATAAGGGAATTATTTTATACTGCAAAATGCTAATTATTCAGTAAATAAAAATAGAGGCACCCATTGTAGGGGTATGGGGTGGGGTGGTGGTGTTGTTGTTACTGTGGATAATACTGAAATCTGCAGACTAACATTGATGCTGATTTGGCTGAAAGTTATTTACATTATGTACGACTGATTTTAATGGGGTCACGCCAAGCTCACAGTGTCTCAGTGTTCTTCTAACTTTGAGTTGTTTCAAATCGTTACTTAGATGGATGCTACTTATTGAAAACAATTTGGTTGTGTGCCTGCTATACATTATTGCATGCTTTGTTAGTGTTGTGCCTATGTACTTAAACATATAAATGTTTACATGAAACGCAGAGCTTAATTCATGTATTTCATGTCTAATTTGTGATATTTCTTCAACTGTGATGTTACATTTTTGTGAAGAATTGTGTTTGGCTATAAGGAAGATGAAGTTTCTTGGTTCGATGCGGTGATGTAAAAGTTCCTTAATTTTGGCACTTATATTCATTGTGGCCTGGTAACCACAGGGATTATGTATGTTGCTCACTGCCAAAGGTCTCCTATCCATGCAGTGCCTGTTTACGATGCCCTTAATGCACACTCGGTTCACCACACTCTGCTGCCATCCATTTTCATCAGTCAATACAAATGTCAGCATGGGAAAATTTCATGTCCATAATGGTAGAAATACATTTCAAATGTGAAGTTCTGAAACAGAGATGCGCTGTTCTCTGAATTATCAACAAGAACAAGCAAACAGTAAATTAGAATATTTGTTAGTACTACAACTATATAAATGATACAGTTCCTCTTTACATGAATTAGCAAGTATAATGTGAGCTATATAAATTGTTTTGGATTCATTTTGTGATCAGATTTATTTTTGCGTCAGGGTGCCTGTAGTATGTGGCCCGAAGGGCAGTATACTCGACTCGCAACTCCCATGATGAGGGTCCCGGCTCCACTCTGCATTCTTATATGAAGTCTGCATGTTGTCCGTTCTTCCACAGTTCAAAGGCATGCAGTTAGACTACTTAGCACCTCTGAAATTCCTCTGCAGTGTGCATGTATATATTCTGCCATGTATGGAGTTTCCTGTTGTTGCCTGGGGTAGCTTCCTGGCGAGTCTGACCACTGTTAGCAATTGGAGGTGGAAGGGGCAATACATCTATTACTTTGCTTTCAATGTAATGTGGCAATTGAAAATTGTTAAATCACTCAGTTGTTGGTGTAGAGTGACTGATAATTATTTTTGCACTCACTATAATTATTTTGGTTAAACACAGGTGTTGAGACTCAGTCGGGGGCTTTTATCATTTTATTTTTTCTGCTTTCCTGCTATTTTTTCTTCAGTTCCCTGTCATTGCTTTTGAAACGTCACAGTTTTCATTGATTGCTCTTTAATAGATTATGACACCATGATTGGATTAGTGAAGAGAATTGTTGCCTGTTCCGTTCACACACCTGTTAAGGGATGTAATGTAAATGATGTTCGATTCTGCATGTAAAAATGTTTGGTCTCCAAAAGCTTTTCTTATCAGTAGAGTAAGACTAATGACACCTTGTTCTTTATTTATTTATTTTTTTTAAACTCATCTTGGCTTGCAGAGAACTGTGTCCCCTCTCTTTAATGAGTTTAATGAAAACTCTAACATGAAATTCTTGTCCAGGCTGATAGATGTGCGGAAACAGCAGAACTGTTCCTTAGTATTATGGAAATTTCCTGATGCAACTGTGTAGTTTCCTATGGCAAGGCAGGGACACTTTATGAAAAAGAACGGGGATGCAAAGGAGAATGAAAGTTAATAAACAGAACATAGCGGCACAGAGCCATGCTGGAGGTGGATTGATTAAATGTGTCTTGTTCTAAATAAAGGTTCCTTAATAAACTCCATTGTATGCAGTCTGCTATGGTTAGTGACGCAAAATCAAATGGCCGGAGCACCCTGGACCGTCTCAGTTTATTTGGATATGAAAAATATCGGAACTGTTACTTGTGGACCTCAGGTAGTTGAGAAGGGTTGGTTGGTTGGTTGAGAGTAGTTGCCCTCCTACTGTATTTTTTCTGTTGCATTGTGGGAAACAATAGTCTCTCAGTTCATCTGAGTGTTTGTCTATAGTGCCAGCCAGTGAGTTCTGGAATGTTGCTTTTGCAGTGTGGGGCACGTTCACACCAAGAGGTTTGGAAATTCAGCTGGATGAGACCCTGCATGAAAAACATTGAGATGGATGGAGGAATTTGGCCTGTGCTGAAATGACACACTCATACTGTGTGCTGTTACTGTATGTCAAGCTTTCTCAAATCACTTTTGACAAGCTCTAGCTGCAAGGATGATTTTTTTTTTATCATAAGGCCAATGACAATACGAATATATCTGGATCTGGTACTAGGGTCAGTAAACAAAGTCAAGATTCCTGTTTATTGGCTGACAGTATCTGCTGTGGCCACAGTCTATACAGCATCGGAGTCTTTGCATGGTCACATCTATAGACAGATTAAGTACCTGTCATTCTGTTATTTTCCTGTTGCCCACAGCACAAGCTGTGTAAAGATTTTTTTGGTCATGATATATTTTTGGAACATATCTACATAAACCTGGAAAAGCCAGTTGAATATGATGAAGGTATCTAGTAACTTGCAGTTTACCAAATCCTAGTCGAGAGTTTCTATTCTCTCAGTGACGGTGAGTTCATTTTTGAGTTTGCGATGGTACGCGTGGCTATGGATCGGATCTTGGACATGTCAGCACACGGTGAGAAATAAAACAGAGACTCTTGACGTGGCCTGCCTCAGGTCTTCACAGCTTCGGACTCAGCCACCTTCTCTTCCTCTCTCCCATCTGCCGTTCCGATGGCTGTTGCAGTTCCCTCGGTTCATCTAGTCAGCAGGGAGAACCGTCTGCTGGACCTTCACGCCTGTCCATATTTCTTCTTTTCTCATTCCTTCTGAGTTTAGCAGCAGATTAACACAGAGCATGGAGTGGTAGGGAAACCAGAAGAAAGACTGAAGAACTCATCCATTATGGAGGAAAGGAAAATGAAAGTTCCTAATTGGGCCTAAGAGAAAATTCTTTGAATAGAAAATGGAACTGATTTGCTCCTCAATAGGCGACAGAGAATAATTAAAACCAGATTCTGGCACTTGACAGTCAAGAGATCTTTAGGTTTTAATCCATGACTACAAAGAAGGAGTAAAGGAAAAAATTTGTGACATGAAAGCCAAATTTCCTCTGCCCAAAAGTAGCTGAGAATTGGAGCGTGCGATAGTCTGCTTGCTTTTGTGTGTTTAAGTTTGCTCTGTGCCATGAAGAAATTATAATGTTTTTTCTATTGTAATTCTTATTTTAAAATCGAATGGCCTGTCAGGGTTAAAGCAGTTCGATAAGTAGGTGCAGTAAATTTAAGAACTGGTACGGCGAGTGAATGCCTCTGTTTATGCGGTCTGATGTTTTCGATTTTACCTTCTCGCCCTGATTTCAGGTGTGGACTCCAACAGCGAGTGCAGCTCTGTGAGTCACTTGGTCATGTCAGACAGCAGGGAGACCTCCCTGGCACCGTCCACTGTGCCGTCCGTGCCCCCCGGGGAACAGGGAGACGAAGACAATTATGGAGACCGCAGCTCCGGGGAATCTGTGGACAGTGGCTCGTCATTCGAGGAGCTGGACTTGGAGTTACAAGAGGCGCAAGACTTTTCCGTACACCCTGAGGTCAAGATCCCAGGTGGTAAGGTCCCCACAGACCCATTTGAGGAACAGGAAGCTGTAGTGGAAGGGGAGGAGTGAGAGGAAGTGAACTGGAGGGTGAGAAGACATACGCTTTCATTTATCCTGGAAGTACTTACATAAGTTTTTAATGATTTTTCATGCAGAGCTGTTAACGAATCCAAGTCTATGCTGTTTCAATAACATGAAAAGCATGACAATTATTTCTCTCGATGCCAAGACTAAACAATTCTGGTCCACTAATGACACCCTGCAGCTGGAAAGGATGGGGAATTCTCCTCCCTTCTCTTTACCTACTTTAGTTGTCTTCTCTTAAAATGATGCTGACAGTTCGCACATTATTGGAAGAAATACCCAGATGAGTTTTTGCAAAGGTTAATTATGAATTTGCTTCCAAATGCTAGGTATTCTATATGGTTAAATGAACAAAAGGAATTCAGTAAATGAAGAGGAAAATTGTACGTTTCTACGTTTCTAATCTTTGAACCAGTAATGTTGTTATCAGGTTGCATTAACAGGTATATAAAAGAGTTAAAATTTTAAGATTATTTGGTCATTTATTTTTGGTTAATACTGATTCTGAAACAGATGTTAAAATCTGTGTGATCTCTCCCTCTCTCTCTCTCTGTCTATTATATATAAAATCTCCCCACAGTCCTTTATGTGGTGTATTTTACCAGTCTGGTTTTGATGCATGAACCTTTTCTGGCCAAATCAAATTTAACAAAACCTTCATTTATGCTTGCAGTCATTGCTTATTTTAATTTAAAAATCCTCTTTATTTTCTGAGACGTTCCCTCCTGCTTTTCCTGTGTGCCATTCTGTTCCATGTATCCCATGTATCCTCTTTGTAATACAGCAAACCTAATCATTAATGGCTCCATTGTACTGCTGCAGTTAATAGTAACATGTACATTATTTAGATATATTTAAGTGTCTCGACTTTGGACTGTTCAGAGCTGGTTCTTGATTTGTGGTCTGTAATAAAATGTATTTAGGTTGCAAATGTGAAGCATTTATATTGTGTCTGCCCCCTATAATAAGACCATCTTGGAACACGTCGGCTAATTGTTTGTCTATACAGCTGGCATCCTCTGTTCTCAAGTGTCCGTATCTCAGGATATTTGGGTCGGTCCAGATGTGTTGATGTTTTTGTTTACATTGCATTTCTATCACGCATTAACAAAAACATGGTGGAAGCAGCAGCTCAGAAAATCACTTCAGATCAGTGTAATGAATGCAAATTAATTGCATAGGAGTACTGAAGCCTTTACACCATTATATTGTTTATGTAGGTGGCATTTTTTTGCAATACAGCTTTATTAGCTGCTTTTCAAAATGATTACCATACTTTACACATAGACTTATTTCTTTGCAATTTTGATATGCAGTAATCTTTAAGATACTCAGAAAAAGTATATATGTGTTTCATGTTCCACAGTCGTTAAAGCAGCTTATTTTATTTGCATAAATAAAAAAAATGTCTTTTTCTTTTTTCCTCCAGTGATAATTTGAGCTGAACCTCTGTGTTTGACTAGAGGTTCATATTTCCCTGTACTTTGACTGATATTTGTGTACTGTGGGATTATTGTCCATGTTTTAAAAATCCCATTAGAACATTAAGGAACTTATCTTGGTGTAAGGTTACCTGGTAAACAACAATAAACAAGGTTGGCAGGCATTGATTGGTAATCACTCTATCCAGTGGGCTTTCAACCTGGTGAGTTGTTTCCTAGGTGATTTGTTATTATATAAATAATTATTTTTAAAACCATGAAGGTCTTGAGTGTTTCTCCATGAACCAAATACTACCTTAGAGAAGAGGAACACGCACGTTTTAACTTGCCTCATTTTGTCTTTCGATCTCCTACGAAGGAAATGTATAGAAATACGATACAAATGGAATTACTTTATAAGGTAAGTGATTAATGTTCCTATGTTCAAATGAAAGCCCAGAAATCCTACTTTAATAATTGCATACTAATCATTCACACATTCATATTTAAGTTCCATTACTGGTCATAGGGTGGCAGCTGGGTGCAGTGGGTGCCTCGTACTTCTAGGGTTGTGGGTTTGAATCCTGACCCCTTGTCTCTGCCTGTGGAGTTTGCCTGTTCTTCATTGTCTTTCCTTCTGCAGTTCTAACACATGCCGTTTGGTGCTACTATCCTCCATAAGGGATTAGAAGGTGTTGGGATTTTTCATAATGCTCAGCTGAAAGGGTTAATTAAGGATGGATGACACTGTTTACACTAACAGTCAGTCACTTCCATACCAGTTTATTAAAAATCCCTAGCATACATTTTCAGTGCCAGTTGTCTATATTTACATTAAAATTTACTACACTAACTTAAATAACTAACATCACACAAAATTCCGTCTGTTCCATAATGTCAGTGCTTCACGATACCTGTGATTTTTTTTTTCCTCAGATGCTAGCAAGTCTTTCAGACCATCACAAGTCTGAGGAAGGTCAATAAATAATGTGGCCATCAGTTAGAGTATTATTTTTCCTTATGTCTTTCTGTTTCTTTAACAAAGCTTGGGCCTGAGTGATATGTGAAATGCAATGCTACTTGTAGTGATTATTTGAGAGGCCCTCTCTTAGGAACGTAATGCTTGCAGGGGGACCCAGTGGCTCACTGTCATCTCACACCACCAGGGTTGGTAAATGACCCTCCCCTCCACTCTGTGTATGTAGAATTTTCATGGTCTTCTCAAGTCATTCCTCTGTTTTCTCTTGCAGCCAAGCTAACTGACATTTTTAAGTTGCCCATAGTCTGTGTGTGTATGTTCCCAGCAGTGAGTTGGCATTGCATCAAGGGCGTCCCCCTGCCTTGTGCCCTATGCTGCCTGAGATGGGCTCCGGGCCCCTCCTGTGACCCTGACCAGGATAAAGCATTAGAAGGTGCCCATATAGATGATGCTTGTGTCAGACATGGTAGAGAACATTGGCAGTTCTGTCACCATCTCAATTATTTTTTTTTACTTTTAATTGGAAACCTTGGATAATACTTGTTTAATTTTTCTGGAAATTAAAAAAAAATGTTCAAGGTGAACAGCACTGGAAACTTTTTCTTGGGATTTTACTGAAACCAAGCCCAGTATTTAAATCTCTTTTTATAATGCAAAATCCAGTCGAGTAGTTAATCAACTAAATCATAATTCCATTGATATGAGACTTCTGAGTGCTGTTTTATGGTCCTGGTCAACATAAAAAGAAATATTTAGCAAAACAGTCGCCCATCTTCTGTTGTTAGTCTGTTTACCAGCATCTTGTATGGAGACATTACTTAGAAGAGTGTTGCCTGGTTTTAGGAAGTCCTTCTAATAGTATTGTTTATAATTTGTGTACCTTTATTAATTTGGTAGAAGGCAGTGATTGTTTAGTGTTTCTAAATATAATGCATTATTTATTTTTTGATGATTTGTTAGGCGGATATCTAATTAATGCTAGAATTCATTCACCTTGGTAAAGTAAACAAGTGACAAGGTCATCCCTTTGCATTAGTATAGGTGTTTGAATTTTTTCAATAAAAAACATTTTTTTATATCATTTTAAAACATCTAAACATGTCTTTGTGCTTTGTACTCTTAAGTATTGATGGCATGATGAATAGACTCGACAGAAGGATGCTCTTTAATGTCAAATCGTGATCCAAATCAGGAATCAGAAAACACTGCGATTGTTCATAATCAGGAAGGCAATTCGGGGAAGCGAGAGAACTCACCAACAAACACTCTGTTGTTTGATATGTTTCATGCACCTCTACCCTTTGACTCTCTACCTGCCTCTGCTGGACTACAAATTTGGATCGGTTTGCCAGCCTGGATTTTGACCCTTTGCCTGCTGTTGGGCCTCAATTCTAGAAATGGATCTGTTGGTCCTGCTCTTAGATCCTCTTGCTGTCTCATCATTAGAGACAAAAGATTACACAAATAGCAGAATGCTAGCTGCCATAATTGTACATCCTAAACAGGATGCACATAGGGAACTGATGAGCTACGGGTGTTTAGAATTCTTGGGTGGTGGAGTGGGTGTAGGAAGGGTCGTGTCTGATTGGCTGAGGGCGTTACAGACACAATGCAAAGAATTGCTTAGGAATTCACTGTCGCTGGAAGGAACAATGACAAAAAAATGAATTATTAAATAGAGTTATAAAGATAAACATACATATGACACTTGGATTTTTCCCTCTGGTTCAAGGATATCATTCTGCTGTCCTCACTTGTATTTTTTTTTGGTGGGATTATTTATTGTTTACTAGACTTTGAATGCACCAGTGATTGTTTTTCAGTGTCTGTTTTTCCTTCTTTTAAATTCTGCATACATATTTGAGAAAGGGGAACAAGACCTTGTCTCCAGACAGCCTATTTTACAAATTTAGTTACATGCCTGTTGTTTCCTCCAGAATTTCTGGGAAATTTCCAGCTGTTCGCTTATCGATCATCGTAATCATCAGCAATATTTCAAAACAAAACATGAATTTTGGTGGTTGATATTCTGTGTCGACCAACATAGACAATTTCTCACATATCTGTGTATGTATTTATACCATAAATTTACATTATGCAGCTAAAATGTTTATCATATATCTAATTTATGTATGTATCCATCTATCTGTCTTACAACTGCATATCCTTGTCAGGTTGCTGGGCGACCCAGGGCTGATCTCAGGCAGCACTGGGTACAAGGCTGGGGTTCATCATGGGCAGAATGGAAATCTATCGGAGGGTAGACCCACACTCACACAATCATAGACAGTCAGTAATTTATAGCTGCCAGCTCACATAATTGCATGTCTTTAGACTATGACAGAAAACTGGAATACCTGCAGTAAACCTGTGTGGTGCGAGAAAACATGAGGACTGCACACATTGAAAACAGAGATGAGATTAGAATTCCCATCTCTGGAGGTGTGAGGCAACAGTGCAGTCCTCTGAGCGATCATGCTATCCTTTAATTATGCATGCATCCATCAGGTGTGTACCTCGGTATTTATTTGTTTGCTACTTCTCATATATATCTTTTACATGCACTGCAAAGGCCTTTTGCAAGTAGTGGTCCATTCAGTTACTGCCAAATATATTTCTATTCAGTTTTTTTGGAATTACAATGCACTAATTGAAACTTTGTAATTGTATCACTAAAAATAAGTACCAGGCATCACTGCTAGGAGAAATTGATCTCTATATAGTATCTAAATATGAGCTGATTTTGTTTTGGTTGACGGGGATGGTATTAGCACCACATAGTGGTCAGTATTCTGCACTACAACAATAATGACTCAGATATATTGTTATTTTAATAATTAATTTCATAATAATGACATTAATGACTAGTTAAAATGTTTTATGAAAGCGCATAAATTCTGTCGGCTCTCACATGCACCTTTTTCTCATAGCTAAATACATTCCTTATCACTATAAATAAAATATTTTATATTATTGCTGCATAATCTCACCATAACTCACATAATTTGTAGCCTAAAACCTCAAAATTTTGTGCGTATTTTTATTTATTTATTTTACAGGCACTGTGCATTTATTTGCGTCTTTATCCATAAATCTGAAAACAAAAATATTTTGCATTAACTGTATAACGCCTGCAGCCTTACACTGTATTTGCATAAAATGCCTTTGGATAGCGATCACATTGCATGATGTTGCTATACTAAATTCAGTGCGGACGGCAAAATATCCCCCAGTACTAATGACATAAAACACATTGTCGAAATTGTAATTCAGTATGCATGTGATAATGCATGTCATTATATAAAATGTTTAACTTGATATCGTCAGATATGTAGCATAGTTGTGTAAGTGATGGATGCCGACTGCGTAAAGGGACAGACAGGGCAGAGGTGTGATGGTTTTATATGTCACTGGGTTCCCGCCCAAACCGTTAGGAGACCATGTGTTGTGAGAAATGCCGTCGTCTCTGTGCTTAGGAATTGCTGGCTGGCAGGCATGCAAACACCAGCACATAGTAAAGTGGGACCAGCCGAGGAGTCTCCAAAAAACTGGTCTGAACCTGAATATCTTCGCAAGGTTTTGTGTTGGCTTGCAGGCAGAATCCTGGCATAATGAAAAACAATAATGCACTTTTAGAAAGTCTCCATGGACATTTCTTTGTATTTTCTTAAAAATTGCACTGATAGGAAATTCTGCCTCGATTCTGTGAACGGAAGAGCAGCATTTTTTTTTTTTAAAAAAAAGCACAAATAAAGTACAACAATAATGAGAATCCATGTAAAGCAAATAGAAACGGAGCCTGAAGATAACGAGCTGTCCTCTTCGCACAGTCAGTCAGTCGTTCAGGAAGCGTGGGACCTCGAAATGACAAGAACTGCATGTACCATCAAGTAAACTGCACACATAATCTGCTTGCAATGAAAAATTAAACACCTGGATGGCTATTATTAAGACCTAGGGAGCGAATTAAGCCAACAACAGAGGAGGGTGGAAGCTGAAAATCTTCCGCAAAATAACCCTCTCTGCCTCACACTTTCCTTCATCAAGTGGACCATCAATGTGTGTCGTGCAGAAACCGTAATGCTATGAACTTAGTAATGTGTTATATTCGTGCATACTACGCATAGACAGCTGTGCATGTTACCTGTGCTTAAATTCTACTCTTTGCAATCAGTTGGCAACTTCTTTTGAGCGAGAAGTGTCCTCCTGAGAGTTCAGCACCAAGGACAGCTCCAAAGCCGGCAGTTCAGCTCGGCGCGCTGGAACCACCAGCTGGCCACACGCTTATTCCTGTAAAATATACTTTAATATTCTCCACGACACAAACTTATTCGCAGCGACAGTCGTCGGAATCGGAAAATATAAAAGCATCAGCATTTTGACAAAAGATCTGAAGGAGAAGGGCATCTGAATAAGCAGGTAAGGATCTTCATGCCTTTTACTCAGATTTGATAAGACTGATAACACAATGTTAGTCCAGAGGAGTTCTTCTTTCAAAAAATCATTTTGGAATTTCGCCAAGAGGCAACACTAGCAAAATTATGATTTCAAAATGCATGGGTCATGGCAAATACACATTTATTTCTTTTTTTAATTAAAATTAAGTCGACATAGGTGTACATTGTTTGGAGATGTCATTTTCTAACCGGTCATTATTTAAGAGTTAAGTATCATACTTTCTGCCTATTATTTTTAGCTGAAATTATACAACTGATCTTCTGTATCATGACATTTCGATTCAGTATTGAGATCATAGGAAGGCTATAGTGATACACATTTTCCTTTCCCTATTCATTGATTATAGGAACACCGCTAACATAGTGCGATTTCACCATCGCAGAGATGCATGCGTTGCAACAAATGCAAAAAGAAAAGCACATTTGTAAATAAAGCCATAAAAGCAGTCACTTCTCTTGTCTTGAGATAAGCCGCTGCTGTTGCATGCTATCATCTCCGTTTGATCGGGATTGTTTGCTGAACAATGGGGCTCAGATTCTGTCTGTCGTGAGTTCATTAATATTTATTGACACTTTAAACCTGTTTGAGTTCCATAGTAGGAGCGTTTCAATTGCCACCGTGAGATTTTCGGGTCTGATAGGCTTTATCATTTACTCCGTGTTTCCCGTGGAGGTGGTCTACCAGCCCATGTCATCACAATGGATAGACGGGAGATTAGTGCCAATCTTTTAAAGCTGGGAGCAATCCCAATAAGTAAGGATGACACAAAGAAATTAAGAATTTATTATTCGACAAGAACTGGGAAATACATTCTACCAACATATAAATCACCACTTGGTTAGATGAAAGACATACAGATTTACATTGGCAGAATTCACAGGCTGCTGTGTAGTTTAAATGATTAAGTACTTAATAGACAGCTGTGAGGTGTTAAATGAAAAGATTAACATAATTTCAATCAAAGTATTTGCTCAAGAGGAGCACTGTAACTTGATTTTATCCAGTTGGCTAACAGACCGCCCGGACTTATTCTCAGTCCAGTGGCATCGCTGCTTAAGTGTAAGTGAATTCCCGGCACAGACCCACCTCAACAGCAAAGGAGAATTTTTATATCTATATGGCTTCTGAACTTCCTGAAATCATATAGACAGAAGAATGGCATGCAGCTCGCTGTGTGAAATACTGGGTGAACTGAATTACACGCAGTACTCTAAGTTCTTTTCATTTTCCCTGGAGTTTTAACTTTTTATTTGTTGTTTTTTTTGCCATCCATCCATCCATCCATCCATCCATCCATCCATCCATTTTATATCTGCTTATCCTGATAATAGCCGGGAAGGTTAGACTTGGGGACTAATGTTCCAAGGTAGGGTACATCATGGGTGGGATGTCAGTCCACCACATGGCATGTACCCATTATCTGGGCAATTAACGGACATCAATTACCCTAACTGCATGTCTTTGAACTGCAGGAGGAAACCCACACGGCACGAGAAAAACATGCAAACTCCACACACGCTAGAGGCGTGAGGCAGCGGTGCTGCCAGCATTTCTGTTTGGTGTGTATGCTATGGGGCGTTTCCCATTCTTATAAAATTCAAAACACAAGCCAGCATCCAACTTGGACGAATGCTTGTGCTATGAATAACCGTGTTAATAAAATATACCAAATTGTTGTGTTCATAAAAAATATATTGAGTGAATGGCTCTTAAAGGTAAATACAGGATGTGTTATGAACATCTAAGGATGAAAGATGTAGTGATGTGAATCATACTATTTCAGTGGACAATAAAAAGAAAATACTTCTTCCAGTTGTATAGTATTGTGGCATGTTCTGGGAAATGGTTGTTAAGGGATTGTTGCATGCAGAGAAAAAAATGAAGTCACAATTATGCATAATTTTAATCCAGTAACATCCTTGTAAGTATAACAATGGCTATAAGAGGATTCTGATTGAGTAACTAATTTGAAAATGTGTAATTAAAAAGTTTTATTGGGATTAAGGTAGCTGAATGTATGTTGTCTAATGCACAATTATAATAAAGTATGAAATTTAATCCTGTAGGATTTATCCCCGCTTTATGTCCCATGCTGCCTAGAGGGGCTCAGGGACCCCCTGCGACCTTGAGCAGGATAGGTGGTTGGAAAATGGAGGGAGGGATGGATGGATTTTAAATCCAAATTAATGTAGTGTGCAGAAATGAAAAATACCTGTCTTGTAAGGTGCTGCTTGGCAGGGAGCCTCCGCTTAAATGGTCAGTTTAGATGAGAGCAGGTTGACAAAGTGCATCTGTGAACACAGAGGTGTTGATCTCACGAGCCGTGCGTATACAACACTGCATTATCAATATCTAATAAAGCACTGATTTCCCCCTCTACACGGCTCCGTGCAGGGTAGCTAATCTGACAGGATGACAGGATAATCCAGTGCTTGCCTGGTAGTCCATTGGTGTAAAGAGAAGGAAGGTAAAATGCTAAACAATAGGAAGTCATGAAACAGATGTTGCTTCTGAGTGAGAATAGCTAACTGTCTTAAATTCCAGTGGTTTAGCTGAATCACATCAGGCACATATAAAAGGTGAGTCCTATGGTGACATGTGAAACATACAAACAAACAAACAAATAATGACACCTCTGTTTTAAATAAGCTCACATACAATTGGAGTCGTGACTGATGTGTTACCAGAAAGTACGGGGCAGTAGTCAGCTACATCTTATATTTGGGGGTCCTCCTCCATCACAGGACACACACAAATCTTTTGACACAGTACCAGACAGAATTGAGCTCATCGGTTCAGCTGAACTACACATTGTGTACTGGAGGACATGACAGCGCTCAGAGTAAAATCTCACACGAAAATGCAGGAGAATATGCAAATTGTGCACATGAACAGCTCAACACAGATTCAAATCGGCAACTTCATATGTCATCCTTATATCTGATTAGAATGAAAAAGATTGCAAGTTCTGTTGATTTCTGGGGAATTTTAAGCATATGCATAATTTATATACATATTGCATTTCTTTATTTGGCAGGTGCTCTTGTACAAAGTAACATGCAAATTTAGATAGATTACAACTATAACATACTGAGTTATCGATTAATGACTTTCTCCACAGATGTTTATTAAGTGTGCCTGAATGTTTATGTTTGTTTTTATTACGCATGTGTAAGAGAGGTTTAAGCCGCTAGTTTAGCATGTATATCTACATACATGCATGTGTTCTGGTGTTGGCTGTAAATGTTTGTGGGTAACATGGCATCTCACTTGGCTTCAATTCCACCCTTCTGGTCTCTCTGTGTTGTGCCAGATTCCCTCCTGGTACTCCAGTTCACTGTCTCGCTCCAAAGACAAGCCGTTAGGCTAATCGGTGTCTCTAAATTGCCCATAGAATATGTACTGTGCCGTGGGATGGGTTCCACCCCCCCCCAAGATCCTGACCAGGATAAGAGGTTGGATGATGGATGATGGATGGATGGATGGATGGATGTGTGGTCCTATGGGTATCTGTGGTTGAGTGCACAGCTCAGTTATTGTGCAAGAAAGTCAAGATAACCCAGGAGGAGCTTCACTCCTGTCACAGATGACTGCCCAATGAATAATGCAAACTAAACAGAAGCTCATCTTAAAAGAGACATGCAGCTTGCCACTAGTCTTCCTGGCCCGACGAGACATCTATCATACTGCCGGCTGTCTAGGTTTTGATGCTAATGAACTCACTTAAGTGTTTCTTTTACGTGGGAGAACAGGCGGTGATTGTTCCAGCAATGAGGAAACTATACTGTTATATTACCCTTTAGAATGTAGGGAAAATGTCTTTGATGTGACAGTTCGTTAGTGGATTTGGAAAAGTACCATTATCTGTGTAAATAGCAGATGGAGTTAGGCCGGCAATTTTAATAGATTGGCCAGATTTGATGTGCAAACCACTCCAAGAGCAGAAAAAAAATTGCGATTTTTAATAAGAGACTTGAGGAGGTTTTTGTGGTTGAGGTGCTTTCACCACGCCAACAATTCCTAGCTCGAATCATTAGAACCTGAAAAAAATGGATCATACAGAAACAATGCTTGAGGAGCCATGTTGTAAAAGAATTCATCAGGAATTTTAAGTGCTTTGCCTTCCAGAAGACACTTCAGATACGGCCTGGTTGTTTGTTTGGGATAGGACTGGGGCTGTAGACTGGAAAAGCCAACATGCAGATGGCTGCCTTAAAGAGGGAGGCTTCTAGGCATGTAGGAGACTTAACTAACTCTAGGGTCCCAGATTTTTGTCTGCCAGTAGTAGATTGTTGTCCACACCGATTAGTGGGTCTGATGTTTCAGAAAATAACCCAGCCTTCGACCTCATCATCATCACGTATCTCTAAAAAAATCTGATCATTGGAGAACTGAAACCAGACTGAATTAAAGTTATGAATTGGGCTAGAATATGCTACATACTCCCACAACATGTTAAACTGTGCCGGAGTTCGGGAATAATCCCTAATCAAATTTGGATTCATCTATAGCCAAGGATCTTCGGGAATGTGAATTTCAGGTCTTGCCGTTTAGACGCATTAAGCTGAGTTATTGAATATTGCATTTGCATTCAAATGTTTATGGTGGTTGTACCTTAAAAAGCTGTCCAGCTTCTTTTCAACATTAACAGCTTTCGGCTATTTTGTCATGAATATGTAGAGGCACATATATACAAGTCCAATACAATATGAAACAGATTATAAATGTAGTTATCTGTTTAGTGCAGCAACATTCTTGTAGATGTTTTTTAGAACATATTCTGTGACACAGATCTATTGAAATGTATTGAATCAATGAACGTGGAATGAAGACAGCTATCCCCACAGTGAAATGCCTACAGGTGTACATCAGGTCACCAAAGTCCTACACACTGATACTAATATTTCGATCGCATGGTATCCTTTAACGAGTTAAAGAACAGCATCTTTCTTCCTTGGTCTGCCAGAATCTAGCACCGTCTCTTCAGAGTACGTGTAGGAAGTGTGGCTTTGTTAAAATAGCAAACACTTTTTTTTTCACAATCTCACTGTGGCTTGCATGTGGATGGTGGTTCGTGGCTAAGCGCAGAGGCTTTCGTGAGCAGTTTCCAAGTGTGACTCCACGTGAAAGTTCGGTGGATTGTGTGATGTGACATCCTCCACCGTTTCCTGGTCATACAGGCTTTAAAAGAAAGTTCATGGTAAAGAAAAATAGGTCACTGTCATTATGTTAAACATTGTAGCAATGTTTTTGTTTCATGGGCTGAGCTATGATTTCAAAGTCCATGTAGTATTGTATATTGTATGGGCTGAGCTATGATTTCAAAGTCCGTGTAGTATTGTATATCGTATGGGCTGAGCTATGATTTCAAAGTCCATGTAGTATTGTATATCGTATGGGCTGAGCTATGATTTCAAAGTCCATGTAGTATTGTATATTGTATGGGCTGAGCTATGATTTCAAAGTCCATGTAGTATTGTATATTGTATGGGCTGAGCTATGATTTCAAAGTCCATGTAGTATTGTATATTGTATGGGCTGAGCTATGATTTCAAAGTCC
>JAACJT020000086.1:19931690-19996106 GCA_009936485.2 Gymnarchus niloticus | reverse complement strand
AAAAAAGGTAAGGAGAGAATGATAATAGTTAGGAAGATGGGAAAAGAGAATGGGAGGGAGGGAGAAGAAGTCTCGGGGGGGGGGGGGGGGAGGAGTAGGAATGGCAAGAAGAATCCAGTTTGGCCACAGCTAAGGAGAAGAAGCTGTTCTTGAGTCTGCTTGATTTGGCATGTATGGTCCTGTATCTTTTACCAAATGCCAGTAAACAGGCTAAAGCTGGGATGAGTTGGGTCTGCTGATGATACTGAAGGCCCTTCAGAGGCAGAGATCATTGTAGATGGCCTCAGTGTCTGGCTGTTATAGGTCAGAGATCTGTTTGGCCGATTTAACGACTTGCTGCGGGGCTTTCTGGAAAGAGGCCGAGCGAGCGGTGTCCCGTGACGTTATGCAGCAGGCCAGGATGCTCTTGGCAGTGTGTCAGAAGAACTTTACCAGAAGTTCTTGGAAAACCTTGCCTCCCTTTAGCCTTCTTTGGAAATACAGGCACTGTTGTGCCTCTTTGAGCAGAGAGGAGGAACAGACGGACCCTGTACGGTCAGTAAGATGAACACAGAGGAACTTTAAACTGCAGACTCTTGTTACCACATCTGTGTTTACGTGGATATATAAACTGGGTGGTCCAATGGCACACTGGGTAGCACTGTCACCTTCAATGCGATTGCACGTGTCTGTACCGTGTGATGGACTGGCTTCCTGTGTAGAGCATAGACTTCGTGGGACTGTGTGTTGGATAAGTGTTTGGAAAATGGATGGATACAAGTATATTGGCAGTCATGCATTTACATTTTTGTAAACGGAGGAAATGTCAAGACAAAAAATAGAACAAGCTGACAAGCTGAAATGGGCTGCCACTGTTCTGTTTTATAACTGAACTGTCTCAATCCAATCCAATTTAAAGATACCCGAGCAATTACAACTATTCCTTTTTAATACTCACAGTTGTTCTTTTCTCATCACACAACTTTTCATTTTCAATGGCAGCGTTTATTAAGTGTAGTCTCCCCAGGTGTCTATAATTGTGGTGAGTCTTGTAAAACTAAAGTCAGACTGAAATTCATATCTTTCGAGAAAGGAGCTCTTTCTGCGCATTGTCACGGCTGTCTGAGCCTGTCACAGCCAGGTGAAATGCGGCAGTAATTCTTAGTCTTTACAGCCTACTTAGCAGATGTTTATAAAGTATGGGGAGAATCTTTGGAACTTTCAGAGGACGTAAGTGTATCCATCCATCTTCCAAACAACTTATTCTATGCATGGTTGCCTGGAGCCCATCGAGGCAGCACAGGGCACCAGGCAGGGGACACTCTGGATGGGGGGCCAACCCATTGCAGGGCACAGTCACAGGTGCACTATAGGCAATTTAGAAATGCCAATTAGCCTAAACTGCCTATCTTTGGACTACGGGAGGAAACCAGAGTGCTCAGAGGAAATCCAACAGGTGCTAGGCAACAGTGCTGACCACTGAGCCACCGTGCCCCCAAGGAAGTTCATGCAGCATTCAAAGCCTTATTTCCAGTAGTTTAACAACAAAATAGCTTCCTATGCATACGGCTAAAACCATTTAGCCAAAATACGTAGGGGAGAATGAACACATCATCATTGTTATATTGGGATTCTCGGTTTATCCAAAAAAGGGAGTGGGGACAGCATATATGTATCTTTAGGGTAATGGGAATTCATGCCAGATAGGATTTAGACCACTGTCCACCCGATTCTGTCCCTAAACCCTCATCATGGTTTAGGACTAAGCTAGCATTTCATGCTTTTTCATTTATTGTATTTGTATGTTTTTAACTGTCTACAATATATTCACAGCTGTATGCATGTGTACGTGTACTCTATATGTGTAGGAGTTTCCTGCACCCTCTTCACTTTACGATACGTGTATGCTGTATTTACTTTTAAGATGATATAGGGTGGAAATTCTTGAAATGTTATGTGAGAATGGGGGCTCAGAATCTGCACACACATCTTGCCAGGGTCTGAGTCTGACGTGCAAATTTATACATGACAGAAAACCATCACTCTCTTGTCCAAAGAACGAGAGTTACTGCTTTCAGTCTTGCCTTGAGATAAAGGCTCCATAAGCATTCCTGTTATTTAACACAATAATGCGTGATTAACCTCTGAAAAGATTTCTATTGCTGTTAAATGTTCGATGACATTGCGTGGCTTTCATTTGCTGGCATTGCAGCAAATCCCATTGAGTATAGTATACACAAATGGTTCTTTGCTAACTAAACACCAGTTATGAAATGGATATTTAGCTGAGCGTTTTGCTTCTTTGAAAGCCGAGAATCTGCACCCAACTCTGTGAATAATCAGGCCAGCAATTCTTGCCGGAGCAACGGAGGAGTTTGCGTTATAGAAACTGAGCATTACTGTGGTACTTATTGTTATGCACTGATTGCAATGGGGCTAAGACCTCACCAGCTGTGTCTGTATCAACCGTTCCCAGGCTTTGGCTCAATGACTGTCCCCTTAGTGAAGGACCCACATGTCATGTTGACAGAGAGCAACTGTGGATTCGGCTTGGCTTCGTTCTGAGCAAGATGTGTCAGAGGATTGGTCCAGGACTGGTGACGCCACCGGTACCTCAAGAGGGTCAGAGTGCCAGCTTTCCCATCTGTGGGGTGCAAGCGGGTGTCAAGGAACTTGGCAGGGCAAAGGCTCCTTGCTGAAATCCCCGTCGCACTGTGAAGGAACAGCAATGGTGGGCTGGCGACTGGGAGGTTTAGAGGGCTCATAAGAAACAGTTGGTCGAAATTATTCATTCGCAGCCCATGAATATGAAAAGGGAGTAACACATGGTGTTCTTGTCATTTAAGAAATATCTGTTTTGTACCAACACATTGGGGGTATAAGCCATCCGGAATTGTATTGGGGTGGGCATTGTGGCATGTACTTACGGTAATGATGCATGGGGGATAACTGGCCAATTAGACCCACCAGTTTTATTTTCTTTTCTGACTCATAATATCCAATTGGATGGATATTAGGAAATTGCACTGACAGAACCGAGAAACTGAAGGCGGAATGTTTTTGATTGGCTCAGTGACCTACTGTGGCATTCTATTCTACAATCTCAACATCACACCATCCCTATGGCCTACTTCTTATCTCCGGTTGCGATCTTTATCCATTTTTATATTCTTGTTTTCACTTGCATTTTTCGAGCACGCTCTTACCTCCTTCATTACGATGAGTTGAGTAAGGCTAGGTTTCTCATTTTTCCACAAAAGGTAGCGTCTGCAAATCCTTGGTGTTTTTTTTTTTTTGCCAGATGGTGAAAGTAGGTGGTGATAAGGGAACATTTCATTAGGCTTGTAAATTGCGTTAACATAATAGAAAAAAATGTCACCTCACCACCAGCCTTGCAGAAACTCATACTTAGCTTTCAATTTCTGTAATCCTCCACTTTCTACTTTTAGCTCCGGTGTATTTTTTCATAGTGTTGCTCAGAAAACATTTTTAAAATCCAACATAATATGGGTGTTGTGTGGAAGAGGGACTGTCACAGGAGTGCATAATCAGGGCATGCAAAGTGTAAATTAATGCAAAATAAGGTTTAAATTTGTAATGGAAAGAGACTTTTGTCAATTATGTTAATAAGCTTTACTTCTGAATAACAAGCACTGTCAGTCAATATAGAAATAACAATGTCTTTACAATAACAGAATTTCAAAAACCTTCCTCTTCACATGTGAATATATATATGTATGTTTTTGTTCCACTTAATTATTTTTGACATCTTTTCTTCTTTTGTTCCTTAAGAATCTGCTCGTCACACTGTGACTGTTTTTCCAGCTTAACTTCTGAGCATTTATCTGTGTTAGAATATATTTTCATTGATATTCAAATTGGTTTTACCAATTAATTAAAGGAATTAACGGATGCATATGCTACATTGCACCCAGAGTCCATACCACTGCCTTCCAAACTCTTATTTAATAGAGGATCCTAAGGAAGGGGTTGGAGCCTATCACATACAGCAGGTCTACATGTGTGCAACACGGGGAGAACATGCATGCCTAAGACACACAAAGGGGGAGTGGGATTCAAACCGCACAACCCTAGAGGTGTGAGCCAGTAATGTTAGGATTTGTATTCCATAAACATAAAATTTTAATTCATATTATTTACTTATTCATTTTAAATTAATTGCCACTTTAATCATAACTGGCTTGCATGTTTTATTAATCTGCGCAGTTGTGTATTTCACTTGATGAATTCAGATTAACATGCCGCCGTTTCTGTGGGATTCGTTAGGTGCCAACCCTGCGTATGGGGAACGAAATCTTCTGGACTCCATGTTCTTAACAACTGTGCTTCTGTCAGTGACACACAATGACAACATCCATCATGCATACTGTGTATCATGTGTAGATGTGTGCATGTGATGTAGGTGTGGAGAACGGAGGGCACAGGCACCAATTTAGAAGTCGCTCCGGGACTTGAGCACCCACTGAGATGGTTGAGCAACCTTGCAGCACCTGCCCTACCCACCCACCACTCGTGCAGTTTTTATAATGCCTCTGATGCAGGGTATTGTATGACAAGAGCGTGCGTCACTGACTGGGGCTCCCAGCTAGTCTGTCTGCCTCCATGAGCGGCAGCGAGTAGATGATGGACTTTTTATGTCAGAGAAATCTTGACTTCCTTAATAGAGAAGCTTGGTACTGCCCACTCTAAGGTCAAGCACCCATCTCGCTCTTTGAGAATGGTGTGGTGCCACCTGAAAATCCATCATTTTGGCTCTTCTCAAATAGCAGATTATTTCTGAAATTTAAATCATATTTCATGATGTCGGCACAAAAATTTATAGCACTTTATCTAGTCTGTTCATATTGTCCAGCAAAATTCAACAGCAGAAAGACAAAGATGAACAATCTAAGTTCCTGCATTCCACCTGGTCAGTGGTTTCAGTTAGACCCAAACAGATGGGGCCTTGAATCTCCATTTTATATCACCATTGCATGATTTAACTTGAGATTTAATATGTATTTGTATACTCCGTACGTATTATGAGTGTAATCCTTCAATTTCGAAAGATAAGATTGAAAGGGTCAGGCTAAAGCTACAAATTATTGTATACAGTATTTTGCACAGTGGAGAGAACATTCCTGAAGCACAACAACCCTGTTCATTGCGAATAAGATGCATCTATGTGTGCCCGGAAATTAATTTATTTGCATCTCCCCGTTTTTCATGCAAACAGTTGATGGTGTCTGGTGTAAACTTCATTGTGAATGTCATGGACACACTCTCTCAGCACTCAAACCTGTGAATATAATCCACAACATATCAGATGTCCCCCCCATCCTTGTTTTAGCTCAGTGTTAGACTTAAGCAGCCAGAACCTAACCAGGGCCAATGACATTGGTTCTCTTGTAAGCTAGAGTCAGATTTTAAATTCAAGGTGTGTCCTCTGACTGTTCTCCAGCTGAACTCTGCTGGCAGTCAGTAATGAGTGTTCTGTTGAACTGAGGAAGTTGCTGGTAAAGAGGAGCAGTGATCTTATTTCAGTGCTACATAATAACACAGTGTTATATCCTGTTATTGTGTTCTATAATGAAATAATATTGTGAAGTTTTGATTAAATGATGTTCAGTGTTTGTCTGTGTTAAACTGTATTTAATTGGCAGCTCTAAATGTTTTCTTTGGTGGGATAACAGAATGCAATTTCTTTAAGCACTCAACTGGACATTTTAAAATTGAAGTAATTTTCCTTACGTCTGTGTCAAGAATGTTAACGTTATAGACAGTGAGAAGCTCTGTGTGTACAGTGCCTGTCAAATCGAGGAATCAGTGTCCTCACAAGGTGAAATGGCACAGGAAACCAAACAGCCTTTTTGCTACAAGTCTAATTACCTGGAATATACTGCAAGTTTAAAGAAAGAGTCTGCCTGGCGATTCAAGTAGCATGTCTGCCATGGACACCCAAATGTATTTTACTCACTTTCACCTGTTTTATTGAATGCAGAAATGAAACATCAATGCTAGCAGATTAAAAAGAGAAGCCATGATTATAAATCTTGTGTAGAGTCGACCTGGCCATTAAAACCAATGTCTAAAAAAAGGTAGAATGTTACAAATGTTTGTCAGAAAAGTTAATAATCAACAATGGACCTAAAGGAAGATGTGTTTTACAATTATTGTGATTACTGTGGACGACAGAATCCTCTGATGATTTGAGACACAGAAACCATTCAGTTACAGCTGATGGAGATTATAGGGAAGAAGGTAACATGTGCAAATGTATTAAAAGTCAGCATTAGAGAGAGTGTAGTAATAAAGTAGCAGAGCTGATGAATTGACATCCTAACAAAATCTTCCTGACACTGATGATTAGGGCAATTATCTGTGGCAAAGTTTTGGTTTTCTGGTGACTCACTGGGTGGCATTTTTTGCTCTGTGTTTTTGGTGTTTCCATGTTCTCTTTGTTCCATATGGGTCTCCTACAGTCCAAAGACATGCAGTTTGGCTAACTGGCATGTTTAAAATGCCTGTTGCGTGTGTGTGTGTGTGTGTGTGTGTGTGTGTGTGTGTGTGTGTGTGTGTGTTTGTGTGTTTGCGTGTGTTTGCCCTGCAATGGACTGGCATCCCGTCCAGGGCGTACCCCAGCCTTGTGCCCTATGCTGCCTTGGATAGGCTCGGGGTGGCACTAACCAGGACAAGCTTAAAAAATGGGTGAATATGTTTGATTTTGAGTACAGACGTATAGTTATTGTACGAAACCTCTTATTTAAGTTAGTGACTCAAATCACTGCAGTTATGCACGGTGCCAAGCTGTAAGAAAGGCATATTGTAGCTATACTAGTAATGATATAACTCAGATAACTGCTAGAGGAACGGTAGTTTGGTAATGAATAATTAACATACTAACATGTCATCATTAATATCCACAAATCTATATGCCGGTTCCATACCGATTGTTTCTGACATTTATAGATGTGCAAATTCTTACAGCTTGTTTTTTCATTTAATATATTTTCAACAGTTACATCAGTTTTTTGCATCCTTTTATGGTGTTGTGTACTGTACTTGTAGAGACAGATTAATCGTGTTTTTATTTTAACGGTTCAAAATCAGTTGGGGGTGCAGCCAATTTTGGCTAAAATGAGTCCCCATAGGGACCAAAAGACTTTTAGTCTTTTTACTTCACAGACTTTTCCTGGTCTCCGGCTGCGATGTTTCGCCAGTTTCCATGGCAATAAGCCGTGGAAGCAATGCTTTGCACTGCTGAGGTGACAAGAGCGCCTCAGAAATCTTGCTTTCCCATTCCCTGCTATTCTTCACTAATGTGAACTGTAGTTGGGGTTATAGGAATGTTTGAGGCAGAGTAGAGGAAGTTCATTTTCAGCTGATTACCAATTGCTTTACTGGGTAAAGAACCAAACAGCAGACTTAATTAGTTATATTTTCACATCTTGCTGCCTTTGTGTGTAGGAACTTAGCAGAGTAAATACTCTGACAATTTATTTTCATTAAAAGTCTTGAAAGTCAGTGTGGTTTTAGCTCATAACTCTCAGCGTTGAGGCAGTATTTTCTGTCTAGGCACTGGTCACCACTGAAAAAAACATTTTAATAATGTAACGACTTAAACAGTAAAGTAGTACAGTGTCTTATGAGACCAAAATAAAACCCATGGATGTACAGTACTGTGCAAAAGTCTGGAGCCACCCCTCATTTCTGTAATCACCTGCACCTGCTTCTTCACTGGTTCATGCCTTAAGTTAGATAGCTCTGTTATGCTTGAATGATTCATACGTAGGTCACTGAGTGGATTAACAAATAAAAAACATTTCTTTGAAACCGGTCAGGTACAGAGACTGGACTGAAAATGAGAGCCAAAAACTTTGAAAGTCCTTCGGGAAGCCTGGAGATCTATTCCTCAAGGCTACATTAAAAAAAATACAAGACAGTCTGGCTCTTTGGAAGCATATGAAGAAATGAGGGGTGGCTCAACACTTTTGAACAGTACTGTTTGTACAGCATAACAAATCATAATTAAAGTTTAAGTGAGAGTTAAAGAACAAGGAAAAATAAATACATCCAAGAGAATTACTGCACCATGGCTTCCTTCAGGCCAAGAAAAAACCTTGAAGCGAGAATTCATCTGGTGTAAATGCTCTTAACACCATGACTTTTTGTCATATTGATATTACCCACAATCCCCTGCTCCCCCTGTATTCAGCTAGAATGTAAAAAGAAATTGCTGGGTCCAGGGTGTACCCCATCCTTGTGCCCTGTGCTGCTTGAGATTGGCTCCAGACTTGCAGTAACCCTGGGCAGGGTAAGTGGGTAGAAAATTGATGGATACCGTATGAATTGCTGGCTTTTGTTTTTATTTTCCTGGACATGGTAGGTGGGCTAACAATCAGCAAGCATTTTGTGGTACAGTGGTCTTGTAGAGGGTTTTTGTCATGTGTCACATACAGTGAACATGACTGTCAAACGTTGCTTCCATTTATTACCTCAAAGACCAGCTAAGGAATCAAAATAATCTCAGTTAGAACGGGAACTCGGTTAGAATTATTTACAGCAGTTGAAGGAAGTTATCATTTCACTCGGCTGAAGGAGTTTGAATTTCATGGGATAAATAATCTTTCTTCGTCGGCACAAAGATGACACGGGTGAATGGAGAATGAGAACTGGTGATGAAGCCAGGTAGGGGATTGATTAGTTATGCCAGAGTACAGCAGGGTAGTCTGTCCCACTATGGGGGAGATAAACTCGTGCCTTCTTTATTCAATAATATCAGCTACTTGCTGTGGCAGTTCTGGCTTACTTGGCACCCTGGGCAAAACTAACTCTAAGTACCACTCGAGAAAAATATCCCATAAGCAAAGACAAATGAGCAACACTGGGATGGGGACGGTGGGAGGGCCATCCCATGCAGCCACAATGCGAGCTCTCCATGGAGCCCCCGGAATGATGCCACCCTGGGTGGTTGCCGTTTTGCCCATGCGAAGATCTGTGCCTAGCTACACAATATTTGCCCACATATGAAATATTGGCATGCTTAACCAGAATCTGTACACTTATGGCACGGTATCTGGAAAAGTGGTTCCATTGGTATTTGATATTTAAGTTCCACACGGCTTAGTGAGCAGTCCAGTCGTCTGGGAGCTCAATGGTGGTGAGGAACAGGTCGATTTGGTTTAGATAGCCTTGAACGCGAAGCACTGGCAAATGCTGGGCTCCTAGTATGCAAAAACACCGCTGGAAGGAACCGTGATGTGGCTACAAAAGTCCTCAAAATTGGAGCAACCCAGAAATTTAGGCAAGAATTTTTAGTGTCAGTAAGCTGACAACCAAGAAGTTTCAACCAAAGCCAAGTTTTGATGAACAGTGTCTAAACTTTGTTTACTCTGAGAAAGGCTTTGCTGATGAGAGCATAACCCTTGTGGTGGACAAATTCTGTTACTTTGTCGGGTCAGAAACTCAGAACAAGGTGTGTCTACCCAAAGGATCCTTTCATCCTCCTTCTGACAAGGAGGAGAGGAGGATACGGTAGCTTTGTGCTGTTCCATCCAGTGGTGAGATTGGCCAAAGTTTTAAGAAGTGAGCGTGCATTCATTGGATGGATCCAAAGGAATTTCAAGCAGTCCTCTTCTCCCTCTCATGCTCCGTGCGTCAGGAGGGGTTGGGCAATTGGAATCAAAGCTGCTGGACCATAGAGAGAGCTGGTGTTGATGTTTCAATTCCCACAAGAGGGATTCCTCATTATAGTAACAAACATTTGCATGTGTGGTCCATGAGACCTCCAGACCAGCTGTAATCATCTCACTCCAAATCAGTAATGTTACTAATCTACAGAATTCTCTTAGTTGCAATCTACAGAATTCCTAAAACATGCCTTGGGAGTAGCTGGCAAAAACGAAAAGAGAAAGTGATGAAAGCAGATGATTATCTCTAACCGGCGTAACACTCTTATGGACACATGAGAAAGATCTGGAACAGTGTTTCAGGCTGCAGCTGAGGAAGCACGACTCCTGGGACCTGTGTCCATAACAGCTGCTAGGCATTTAAAAGAGAAATGTGAGAAAAACCCATATCATTTGAATAAGACCAGCAGGTTTGACACTAGGCTTATCAACAAAAAATGACAAGCTTTTATTCCTGTTCTTGATTTATTATTTAAGCCTTCGTTTGCATTAAGTTCTTAATTAATTCCTGCCATGACTACGGTTTTGCAGGAGCTGTTTGCTTTGTGAAACCTACTCTGTGTGGTAGTTTCTTCACCGTTACCATGTTCTGGCTTCTTGTCATACTTTCAGGTGGCCAACCTCCTCAGACTTTTTCAGATTCCCCAGATCAGCTATGCCTCTACCAGCGCCAAGCTGAGTGACAAGACGCGCTACGACTACTTCGCCCGCACCGTGCCACCCGACTTCTACCAGGCCAAAGCCATGGCTGAGATCCTGCGCTACTTCAACTGGACGTACGTGTCTACCGTGGCCTCGGAGGGCGACTACGGTGAGACCGGCATCGATGCCTTCCAGCAGGAGGCCCGAGCACGGCAGATCTGCATCGCCACGTCCGCAAAGGTCAGTCGTTCCATGAGCCGCTGGAGCTACGATGCGGTCATACGATCGCTGCAGCAGAAGTCCAACGCCAAGGTAGTGATCCTCTTCACCCGAAGCGAGGACGCACGCGAGCTTCTGGTGGCAGCCGTCCGCATGAACGTCAGCTTCATCTGGGTGGCCAGCGACGGGTGGGGTGCGCAGGAGAGTGTGGTGCGTGGCAGCGAGCTCGTGGCCGACGGCGCCTTCACTATTGAGCTGGCCTCCTACCCCGTGCGGGAGTTCGCTGACTACTTCACCAAGCTGCACCCCTACAACAACACGCGCAACCCGTGGTTCCGGGAATTCTGGGAGCACCGCTTCCAGTGCAGCCTTCAGGAGCTCAGCTGCAGCCAGCATTCCCTGCGTGACGGCAATTTTGAAGAAGAGTCCAAGATTATGTTTGTGCTGAACGCGGTCTATGCCATGGCGCATGCCCTGCATAACATGAGGCAGGCAGTCTGTCCCAACTCCACCAAGGTTTGTGACGCGATGAAACCTGGAAATGGGAAGAGGTTCTACCGGGATTTCATCTTGAAAACTAAATTTGATGGTGAGTTTGCCACAGTATTTAACAGCATCTGTCAGAAACGTCATTTAAACATGTACTATAGAGAACCCACTTACAACTACACTCCCTTGAATTATTTAGTGAGACCTATTAGCCTAGCCACAAGTTCTTGAAGTAAGGAACTACAGAAAACACAAACTTGGAGAACATGTGAGCTCCACACATGTGGTGGATGCATATGACATATGCTGGCCATTGTAGTAGCATTGCTAGAGTACAAAACTTAGAGGGATTAGATTTCACAATATAATGACTGATTCATCATCTATTTAGCAAAATAGAGCTATTATCAGCCATTGAACATATAGCTTTAATAATCAGGTATCAGCTCATTTTTGAGTCCGGTCACACGTTGACCTGCATGCCATAGACCATGCTAAGTATTTTCAAGAGTATTTCAACATCAAAAAGTATAAGCTGTTGAGCATCACCCTGGGTGCGTGTTTTTCATGCTAAGCAGAATTATGCAGATATGTTTGTATTTAATGTCTTCTCAGATTTAGGGGTGATGTGTTGCACAAAATCATGATCTCTTCTGACACGTGCAGATTATACCATAAGGAAGTGGCTTAACAATTAATAAAAGGAAACATGATTTAGGCATTCCGTTTTTGGAGAATATAGTATATTTATCATGTGACATATAGTTACAGGTGAAGTGTTCATAGTGCATTTATGGGATGAATATAAATGTCTACACAGATCTTTTAAAAAAGCCAGGTGATGTAAAATGGCAGCATGACTAACAAACAATCTCAATCTTTTATCCTTCAAACTGTTCTCTGGTTCAATATGGTTTTACATGCGAGTTAAATATTTCACCATAAATTTTGATGAATCAAATTCAGTATAGCAGCATGCAATAAAGCTATCATGCATGTTGTGTTTTTTTCTCCCCTGCGTAGCTCCATTTCGTCCGGCTGACACAGAGAACATTGTCCGGTTTGATGCGTTCGGGGACAGCCTCGGTCGCTATAACATATTCCATTACCATCAAGAGGATGGCAAGTTTATTTACAGGAAAGTGGGATACTGGGCACAGGGCCTGGCACTGAACACGTCCCTCATTCCCTGGGGAGAGCAGCAGCCCCCCACCTCCCAGTGTAGCGACCCCTGCAGGAAGAACGAGATAAAGAGCATGCAACCGGGGGACGTGTGTTGTTGGATCTGCATTCCATGTCAGCCCTATCAGTACCTGCTGGATGAGTTTACCTGCAGGGACTGTCCATTCGGTCAATGGCCCCTGGAGAATCTGACGGGGTGCTACGACCTGCCGGAGGAGTATATCCACTGGGAGGATGCCTGGGCCATCGGGCCTGTCGCCATCGCCTGTCTGGGCATGCTCTGTACACTCTTTGTGATCGGACTGTTCATGAAGCATAACGACACGCCGGTGGTGAAGGCGAGTGGCCGGGAGCTCTCCTACATCCTGTTGCTGGGTGTGCTAATGTGCTATAGCATGACCTTCGTCTACATCGCCAAGCCATCCGCCGTTGTGTGCACGCTACGCCGTCTTGGCCTGGGCACATCCTTCGCCGTGTGCTACTCCGCCCTGCTGACCAAGACCAACCGCATCGCACGGATTTTCAACGGCGTGAAGGACGGGGCCCAGCGGCCACGCTTCATCAGCCCTACCTCGCAGGTGGCCATCTGCATGGCGCTCATCTCCTGTCAGCTGGTGGTGGTGGTGGTCTGGCTTTTGGTAGAGTCTCCCGGCGTGCGTAAAGAGGTGAGCCCGGAGCGACGCGACGTGGTCACCCTTAAGTGCAACAGCAAGGATTCCAGCATGCTGGTGTCCCTTACTTACAACTGCGTGCTCATCATCCTCTGCACCGTCTACGCCTTCAAGACCAGGAAGTGCCCCGAGAACTTCAACGAGGCCAAGTTTATCGGCTTCACCATGTACACCACTTGTATCATCTGGCTCGCCTTCCAGCCCATATTTTATGTGACTGCCAGCGACTACAGGGTAAGCTTCAAGAGCATTAGAATAAGATTTTAAACATTAACAATAGCTCAAGGCAGTCAGATACAACACGCCACCCATTTCACACCTCACTCCAGAAATGAGTCTTCTAGAAGTCATTTTGACTCCACGAATCATCATTACATCTGCAGATTTATAGATGACTGATAAAGATAAGAAAGGACGTTCCTAGTCTAGGAAAAGGATTAGTCTAAGGATTAGTCCTCATTTTATGAAAACGAAAAACCTACTAAAGAAATATCAAAGGGATTTGAGTAAGTTTACATCAGAGCAGATCAGTGGATCAAACATGACTTGTCAGGGATATAGTTACAGTAGTCATTAAAATCAAGAGGTTTATAATAGTCATTAATTAATGATTATGATATTCTACTTAATATGAATGAATTTTACATTGCACAAAAATAACCAAATCAAAATAATTTGCATTGTATGTAAATAACAGGTAAATATGACCTCTTGTAAGACTGCAATGCATAATTTTATGTTGCCCTTGTTAGTACCTTTTCGAGTGCCAGATGGTTTCATAGCTGTTGGCCATTGCAGAGACGTAATCTGGGGGGGGTTCCACAAAAAATTCACACCCAGGGTTTTCACCATGCAGAATATCTGTGGAAAGTAACTCCTCTATAGGAATTAGGGACAGTGAGTGTGAATCACAATGTATCACAAGGAACTCAAATGTTGTTCTGGTACCTGCGAGACAATTGTGAGCTTCTGGTAGGAATGAATACCTCACAAGCCCAGGAGTATTTTTGTTTTGTGTATTCTGTATTGTTTTTATCATTTCCAGACTTTTTCAGCTAGAAGAGCTTTAATTATTTATGTGCCTATGTGTGTTATATCAATGTGCAAATATATAAATTATTATCAATACCCATTTAAACAATTTAAATGAAATTCAAATGTTCTTTCCACTATGATGGCCCTGAATGTCCAGAAGACCATTTCTCAACCCACCATTTCACTTTCAGGAATAAAGCAAAAACAATGCAACGGCAATATTAAAAGGCTCATGCTCAGCATTCTAGAGGCGGCTTAGAAAATTGTCCTTGAACAAAGAAGACATGGGTGTGTATGTTATTGCATCCTAATGAGTCAAGGGTCACACGGATGGTCAGATTTAATATCTCAGAGCCTCGGCTAATCTTAAAAAGGATGATCTCTGTTTTCCTTCTCTGTTATGGGGGCTCAAAGGCATTGAAGTGCCCATCTGTTTTGCCTTTCTTTGTTTTTCTTCAAATACATATTTGCCCTCAGCTAGCCTTTTTTCTGCAGAAGATTCCCCCCTCATGGCCAGTGAGTTCTGTTCTCTTTTGATTGACATTTCCTTGCAAAGTCAATTCAATTTCCTTAGGCTCCTACTGATGCAGGCTTGTTTTGAACCCAGGCTGATCCTTCCAAGAAGGAACAATGAGGAATGCCAAGGCTGGGCCAATTATCACCATGGAATAAAGTTCAAAAGAAGGATTTTCCAGCTGAGCAGATTCAATGGGCTTGTAAAATGTCAGAATGAAAACAGAGATTGTTCCTTATGTGAAGCATGTCAACAAAATGATCTTAGCGTTTGCTTACAGTCTCTATGTAGTATGCATGCATCTCATCTGACTCAACCCAAGCCCAGAATAATATTAAACTGAAGGCATTGCCCCGCTTGACTGAATTTACATATAAGCAGCAGGAGAAAAAACATTTAACACTGAAGACAAAGTGTCCTGCTGAAGAATCTCCACAGAAAACATCATTCAGACAAGAAGAATGGAGGTTAGGCAAGAACGGTTTCCAAGTCATGCAAAGTCATGGTATTAGTCATGACATAGTCATGACTTTTCGATACCGTCCTTACCAACTGGAACAACTGGAAAGTGCTAAAAATCTCGGTGAAAAATGTTTGCCTTCCTTCTGATTGTTGGCATTTTAATTGTGCTGGCGACCCAGCTTTAAGTATGCTTCAGATAATTCAATGCAGTGCTGAATATGTGAGAAATAATGAAATACCGAAGATGAAACATTTGCTGTGTATTTCCTCTCCTGCCTTGCGGAAATATGCAGCCTCAAGCACTTAAAACTTCTCTTTCATCTTCCACATCTTTGTTCACTTCCTTCGCTGTATTAATCCAGCTTTTTTACACTCTTACTGATATGTTGCTCTTCTTGTGTCAGCAGTTATCATGTCTTGTCTCTAACTAAAGATCTGGAGACAAAAAAAAGGTGAAATACACTTAATGAGCTGAAGTAGCCTTTTGGTGCCTACAGCTTGCATGGTTTACTAGGCATCTCACAGAAATGCAAACTGTCTCTTTGTATATTTATTTCCAAAGTCTGCTTCAGTTCCCCGGAGTATCCCAGCAAACAGGGAACGTTACAGGTACGGTACAGGAATGTTAAGAACGTAATGAGAACGTTGTTAGACGTTGTGGGAACATTCCCTGTTTGCAGGGATGTATCAAGGTTCAAGGTTTTTTTCGTTATGTTCTTTGTTAGGAAATGTGAATTTCAAAATGATATGTACTAGCTGTCTTATTGGGATTGGTACACAATAATCGATATAACTACCTTCATCACTGATCTCCTTTTAATTACCTATGCATAGCTGTAATGCATGGTCACAAAACCGTGGCCTGATTTTACATGTGGGAGCAGGATAACCAGCTGTAAGAAGAGATAACTTGAATTATAAAGAAAAAAACTGATTCAGACATTTCTTATAAAAGATGAATTTTTGGAGGGTATGTGGCCTTGGATTGCATTAAAAATCCTAAAAAAATAAAAATAATGAAGTAATAAAATAACATTTTATACATGGTACAGTCAGGACTGAGTCACAGTTATAAGTTCATACCTTCTAAGTCAGATTTAACGTACAAATATCTAAAAATCCTGAGTCTCAGGATTCTTTTACAGACAGTTTTTTTTTTTTTTTTTGGAGGGGGGCAGAAAATACGAAACCTTGAAAACTTCAGGTGAAAAATACAGGCGGCCAAACAAAATGAAGGTGGACATTAATTCATCTCTGCAGTACGGTGACAAGAGGGTTTAAGACACGGCTGAGTGCTTCGGTGGCTCTCTGCTCTTGCCGTGTTGCCATTTTGACACGTCTGGTCATATTTCATTAACAAATTGAAAAGTCGGACAGGTGGGGCACTGAGGGGAAAGAAATTGACAAGCTGGCAGGCTCCCTGACCTCCATGCTTGTTTATTTCCTAGCTGTAAAGCTACCTTCAGCCTACAGCCTGAAGAGAGTTTCGCCTGTGTGTTTACTTCCATTCTTTACTTTTTCTACAGGTCCAAACTACCACCATGTGCATCTCGGTTAGCCTAAGTGGCTCCGTGGTGCTCGGCTGTCTCTTCTCTCCCAAAATCCACATCATCCTGTTCCAGCCCCAGAAAAACGTGACCACGCTCAGAGTTACCACCACCCGTTTTAGTGCCAGCGGCACTGGCCATGGGTCCAGCTACTCTCACGGTATCTCCATCCTAATATGTTACTATTGATTCCCATTAATATTATTCTTCCATAATTGGCACGCTCTTATGCTTCTTATGAAAAGTGTTTTTCCCGAAGATTAATAGCAAACAGCTGATATCAATAACAATGGAGGTAAAGGTCTATGCATTGGCCACACACCTTGACCAGTTTAGTAGAAGCGTTACTTTAACTGATAGACTATTTCTACTGTTATTCAGGCTTGCTCAGGGAGATTGTATCCTTTTGAATCATCCATTTATATTTGCATACATACAAATATCTAACTAAGGGTTTCCACACAAAGGGCATTTTGAACAACGCTCTGATTTTTGCCCATATGATTAAGTGAAGCTTAACTATTGGATAATTGTAGCATATAAGACTTTTCAAAATGCTACAAAAAGTCCCATACCGAAGTCCGATGTTGCTCCTTTTCCATGTCCCAGCTTCAGCTTCCAACTTCGTGCCAACGGTGTGTAATGGTCGAGAGGTGATAGACTCCAAGACGTCCTCTTTGTGAAGAAGAACAGCTGAACATCATTTGGCCAAGTATATGCTACATCTGGCCCCCTGAAAAGCTGATGGAATGCCAGCTGTTTTTTCAGAGGTATCTTGCCAGTAAGGTACGTTTTTCTAATGAACACTTGAAAGCCTGTAACTTTATACAGAATGAAGCACCGTAAGTAAAACATCTGCATCCGGATAGAAAGAAAACACTAAAGTAATCCAGACATTTATACCTATATAAACTAACAATACACTGCACTGCAGTGTTTCTGTCCCAGACATTTTTGGATCACTGGTTTTGTGATTTCACAATTATTTCTATATGGAGCATTGATGAACTGATTAGAGTGTAAGAAGCCTTCAGTGAACATATGGGCAGATGTTGCAAATATCTCTGTGTCCTATAAATACCGTGTCCCAATTCTGTTTATTATCTTATTACTGGTATTATGCAAATCAAAACCATAATGTGAGAAAAAAAATTCCATTAAGTATACCCCTTCATTTTTATGAAATTAACATTTTATTTGACATGCAGTAAATGATAGTAAATTTGTTCAAATGTAGACTAATATAAGAACAATGTTAAATAATGTTAGATTTTGGTGAATCAGTTTGTGTTTTCTTGTAATTTATGTAAATAAAACGTTTTTTTATTATTAAAAATGTGATGCTATAACCTAAATATTCTCTCCTGGTCATTGTATGACATAATGAACAAAAGGCATAATTTCAGATTATTATTATTGTTATTTTTTGCATAAAAACTAACAATTAATATTCGTTGGTCTGGTTGACATAGCCTCACATCTGACAGCTGTAAATGTAAAGACAACATGTTCATGTTCATGGAATTAACTATGCTTTTATTTGAGGAATTTCCCAAGTGTACAACATTGCATTAAAAGTCTTTTTCTTTGTGGATTGTTAATCTGTCAGTATCAAACCTTAAATTTTGTAACTGGAATGATAGAGGCTTCTTGAATCCTGGTAAATATAAAAAGAATATCACCCACATAACATGTACCAAAAACATCCGAATTCAGCAACCTGGTTTTGACCAGCTCTGGACCA
This sequence comes from Gymnarchus niloticus, assembly GCA_009936485.2. Taxonomy (NCBI): domain Eukaryota; kingdom Metazoa; phylum Chordata; class Actinopteri; order Osteoglossiformes; family Gymnarchidae; genus Gymnarchus; species Gymnarchus niloticus. The sequence goes on along the minus strand of JAACJT020000086.1, from coordinate 19,977,933 downwards.
GCACAGATGATGTGAAACAGTATTATTATTCAACATGTTTAATGCGCTGAAGAAACATTAGCGGAACATTTTCGGTAAAACTTCCGTTCAAATGCTACTAGTGGTTGAGGCGCTGATATAAAACCCAGTCTGTCGCTTGATTTTCCATCATTTTCTAAACTGCAAAGACCATGGTGAGAAAAATTATGACAAAAATAACATGTGATAAAAAACGAGCGAGCATAAGTTATTTTGGTATTTTTATTACAGGTACAGAATGATCATTAATATACCATCCAATGACAGAAAATCTAATTTCCCAGCGTGTCATATTTCTGGTGTACTATTGCCACCTGCTGTAAAAATATGGTTAATGCAGTTCCACTTTCAAAACTGAAAACCAAGCATTTCCATTTTCTGTGCTTGAGAGCTTCGTACTTTTGGCTTGGATATATTTTTGACGTACTAACTGCTCTTGGGTAAGCTTCTACAATAAAACTGAAGAAAAGAACAGGCATTCTTTGTCTTTTGCATGGAATTATGGGGAAGTGCAAAACTCTACCTGGAAAAAAAAAAAAAAAAATGCACCCCTTGCAATGCCCTGGAAATCTATTGTAATGAAATGTAAAGTAATGAAAATTCTTCTGTTATTATTAGAATGCATAATATCTTTGTCAGAAGCCTTGTCAGAAAAAAGCACTTCTAAGATCTTCTTTAATTTATTGCGATGAGAATAAATAGCCCTATAACTCAGTGGGTGCCCTTGTCTTAGTAACTGCGAACCAAGAGTAAGTAACATAATTTAAGTTGAATTTCAAATATCAAATATGAAATTCAGACTGAAAAAGCCCTTCAATAATAGTAGTAATGAAATTAAAAAAATAATAATTGAAATGTGGTGATATGCTCTTGTCACATGAAATTGGGATGAGAAACGGGAAAGAGACATTATTTGGGTATAGGAGTGCAACTAGTTTAACAAAATGGCTAGGAAGAACAAATAATGACTGTCATTTCACCTTCAACACAAGGGAAACATGCAAGAAAACAACACAGATGCTGGGTCTTGGGAAGACCCATGGCAGTGTCTGGGTTCAGGTAAGCATTTCTGTTTTAAGAAAGCAGGACTGAGTCTTTAGTGACTAATGCATGGGATGGACCTCCTCCCCCTTTTTGGGCAATTTGGGATGGAAAGTAATCTAGACTGCATACAAATAGAAAAAAATATCTTTTGACTCCACAAATGTGATTTACTATTCTGCATAAAGCAAACATTTCATATTTGTAGTACATAATTTTGGATGTTTGTGACGAAAAATGTGATTCCATCAAAGTTGTTTTGCCACCGGAATTATACTCACATATGAAACATAAAGCAGCGTGTGCCACATGTCACATATAATATTGTACAAAATGAGGATAAACTGTCACCAAAAAGTTGGAAACGCTAAGCTAACTGAAGGACGCTCCAGAACAGCTCTGCAGAATCTTTCTGTGTAGAATTTTCTGTGAGTTTCCGAAAGCTGGCAGGCAGGCAAAAACAGCCAATTAAGAACAGCATTTAAAGCTGAAGACCCCTCAGGCAACTGTGTCTCTTCCTCGGGGGTGTTGCCGTCAAAATCCGTACCCTTGTTTCCATGGTAACCACGTGCCTGGTTTTCTAGCACTGAGGTTTCTTACTCGGATCGCAAAGCAGGAGACCTGGAAACACTCAGTCGCTTCCTTGTCAGACAATCATCTCCCTTGGAATGAAATAAACAAGCCAGTTTTTAAATGCAGGATGTAGATAGCATTCTTTTATCAGTTTATTACACAGAGGTGAAAGCAAGTCACACCCATGCAGTTCATAAGCAAATCTGGAGTTCTGACCTTCAAATCATAATCAAGTCATATTCGGGAATGCAAAAATACAAATAAAGATATTGTGTTTAATTAAACAATAGAACAGCCTGGTGTATACATGGTGATTTGGACTTGGATGTGAAAAATTATTCTTAAAATTTAATTATGAACAGAGCCAAAAGGGGACAAAAAGCTACACTCAAACAGCTACAATTAACAGTTTTTTTATGTATCTACAATTTGCATATGCAGTTTCCATATAAAAAAGCTACAAACTAATTCTATGCTGATTATTATTAAAAAGACGAGCAATATGTAATTGCTTTGGATCACTGATAACCCAGCTGTTTAAATATTTTTCTTATCTGCAACTGTGAAATTTTTATGAGGGCTTTTTTTGCAGTAGCACCTGCCTCCAGTCAGTAGTCTCTGTGGCCACGCTCAGCCAGACCATGCCCAGCTAGGCCACACCCAACCAGACCACACCTGACCAGGCCACGCCCAGTTAGACCACACCCAGCCAGACCACGTGCAGCTAGATCACACCCAGCCCAATCACACTAAGTCAAACCGTGTCCTGCTTCACCACAATATTAGTCAGTTTGCAGTAACAGTTTGCATTTCCTGATTACCCATGGAAGATATTGGAACCGTCTCAGGAAGGAGCTCTTTTTGAGGTATAGAGTCAGTGCCTAACAGAACCTTTGACTTGTTGCACTCCTGATTGTTTGCCTCTGGTTTTTGGAACTCTTGCTATGTTTTCTGACCTTGTTTTTTGGATATGTTTTGGTTTTTGCCTGGTCTGGTTTGGAACATCACCTGTATTTTTTGACCCCGAGTTTTGGAATATGATTTTACTATTTACCTTTCATCGTGAGAATCATTAAAGTTATTTGCTTTGCTCTTAGATCCCCAAACTCCATTGCATTTGCAAGCTTAGTACAGTATGCTGCTGGTTATTGATGTTTCTTCAAAAAAAACATTGAAAATTTACAGTTTTTAAATTCCTACATTTCATTCATTCTACGGTAAAAATGCATTTACAGTGGTGTTAGAAAGTTTGGAGGTTAAAGAAGAGGAAAGTTCATGAGTGAAAATCCTTACCTTAATCCTGCAGAAATATTGTGGAGCGACCTGAAGCAAGCAGTTCATGTAAGGAAGCCCACCACCATCCCTGAAGTGAAAGCTGGTCTGTAAGGAGGAATGAGCTAAAATTCCCCTAAACTGATGTACTGGACTGATCAGAAGTTAAGGAAAATTTTTAGTTGCTACAAAACGGGGTCACACCAATTACTGAAAGTGATGGTTCACCAGGTTTTTCTAACAATTGTGTTTTACATGGGATCATTCTCCTCAACAAATAGATGAAGAAGTACAAGTTTTTTGTGTCATTTACTTAATTGGGTTCCCATTATCTGGCTTTAGGGCTCGCATGAAAATCTGATCGTTTTAGGTCACATTTATGCAGAAATAGATCAAATTCTACACGGTTCATAAGCATTCTAGAACCACTAGAATTACTCTACCCTATTTTATTGTATTTTAAAAGAACGCCCTTTTTCTGCATTCCGGAGCAGTCTTAAATTTTTGGAATTTTTAAAAAGGAGAACGCAAACTGCTTTTGTATATAAAACAATACTATCCCTACATTATAAAATATAAAATTGACTCATGTTGAATATTCAGCTGGTGGCCATTGTGTATGTGCCATCGCGTTCAAATTGTTGATGTCTACGTAAATAAATAAAAAATAAAAAGAAACACGTAAGCCTCATAACAATTAACGTCTGTACATTTATTTCTCTGCTGTTTTATTTTCAGACTCCACCGTGTAGAGAAGCTGCTGAGGCTGTAAAATGTCTGGTCAACTCTGCCCAAGCCATGATGTCATATACTGACTTTCTTATGTCATTAAAAATAAAATAACTGTCATTATTATGTGTAGTGTGTTTATTATTAAGCTATATCATTAAAAATATCCAGCAGTAGAATGAAAATTAAAAGGATTAAAAAGACATGAGATGTCTGAAGGACATTCTACTCTGGTGCTGTTCTGCGGGCGCAGTGGGGGCCAGCACCCCCCTCCCTTTTTCATCTCTGCCTCTCCACCGTACGGAACAACTGGCCACAGCCTCCCCTCCCCACTTAGAATAGTCTAGAACCTGCACGGTTCTTGCAAATGTTCCTGTATCATCCCTGGAGCGTAATTAATTCTAATGGAAATCAGTACAGGCATTGTAAGGGAACCAATGATTTAGAACAACTGTGCATACTTAGGGGAGGAAGAAAGTGGCAGGGTAGGAGCGGCTGGTTAGGTGAAGACGTGACATTATACAGCCATCTATTAATTATTTCTATCTAACTGTAGCATTTTACAAAATGGTTTTTGGTTTATCAAATCAAATTTTGCAGAAAAACCCCTAACATACACATCCGCTGTTTTGTATTTTAGCTACCTGCCTAACTTAATAACAAAAAGTACAATATTTTATTTCATTACCCCAGATACTAGCTTATTAAGCAAATGTATTTTTACTGCCTTATTTTTGGGTTTGGGTAAATTGTTTTTACATGCATTAACGATGTAATTTTTAGCCCTGCGGCTATTGGTAAAAATATTTAACTGGGCCTGGTTGGCCTAATTGCCTTATTAGGGTTTGCAGAGATTGTCAGTTCAACACTGGTTGGTTAGTTCGGGATACTCTTGCCTACAATGGGCTTTGAAGCCTCATTTAGCGCCAGCATTGGTTAGTTAATTTGGGAAACTCCAATCCCCCATGGGTTTTGAAGCATCATTTAGTGCCAGCACTGATTGGTTAGTTCAGGATTCTCCCAGCCACCATGGGAGATTGAAGTCTCGTTGTCCTATCATTAAGGAGAACCACATATAAAGGCAATGAGTAAGCCTATAGGATGATGTTGACGAGTAGGCCAAGCAGACATGAGAATGACACACTCTTGACCATGAAAGACAAGCTAGGAGCACTCTTGTGGTTCTGCCCACCTCCGGCCATTTACTGCAAGTCAGTCATTACAAAATAACGACAGCAGCTATCTGCTGTTGACAGTTTTTGAAATAGAGCAGCTAGGAATCAACAGTTGCTTGGGAATACTGATTGTGGACGTCCAGATAGATTTCTCAAACTATATATAGAGCATTTCACACAATGACAAGATGGAAATGGACAAAATCATTAATGTCTTTGACATGATAAAACGAGTCACCGGTCTTTCATCCATTCAACTAAGCAGTATAGATGTCTTTTTAAATTCTGTTTTAGAGCACTAAGCTCAGCTTTTTTCAGTCCTTAAGTCCTTTGAGAAATGGACATCCATTTATAACCACATTGGACTCTAGTGGTCAAAACTATGGTTGAAAACTTCAGTGGAAATTCCTAAAAATGGACTAACATTGGCATAAAGATGTAAAAAAGAATAATATTCTAACTAAATTTGAAAAATTGAAATATCAGATATAGTCATTATTATGGGCATCGTACATATGCTATTAGAGCAAAGACAATAATCAGAAAAACCTGAAAATGCATTTTTTAATTTTACTTCTTTACAAAACTGATTAAAATATTATGAATAATGTCAGCTGTTGGGTTTCACTATACCTTCTACAATCTACAGTAGCTTAAAATGCAGCTTTTCTCATGATTAAATTTAAAAATTCTGTGTATTCCAGACCATTCTGAGTGGTTGCTTTCTATGTTTAATTCTTACACGTGCTGACTGATATTGCTTTGGTATTTGGGGCAGAGTAATTTTAAAAAAAATATTATATTGTCCATGTATATGTTACCTGCAACCCTGTACACAGTAGTAATGACCATCGTTTTTTACTGCCTTTAATGGCCATTTTATAAGCTTTAAATTTTGCATACTCTGGGGAACTGATAATTTATATTTATGCATGACAGTGAATTTTCAGCCTGATTTTATATGTGTACAAACTCAGTTTCAAATAGGTGGCCAAGGCACACATAGCAAATAGCTGAGGAGGATTCAGAATTTATGAGGAATTCGTTAAAGATTGATACGTCAACCCCTTCATGCATGAATTATCACTGACTGAGACAACTTTTTTATTCTTTTCTATTCTTTCAAGATTGAAAAAATCTTCTGAAGTGACTTTTACTCCAGTTAAAGTACTTTTTAATAAGATGCATGCATTGTGTTGCCTGTATTTGAGTATTTCACTACAAGTAATGCAGATGAAATTAGTAATAAATAAATTGAAACCTTTACTCTTTTTGATGCAATTTACCCTAAAGAGAATTCCATGCGACTTTTAACTTGAATATGATCCATACATTAGATAATGTGACTTTAAATAGCTGTCCACTGTGCTGAGTGCGATACATGTAACGGTTAAAGCCATTCATATACCGTAAGATAGAGTCATTGGTTCAAAGCTGTATATACTTCCTTCAGAACCACTTAACATTTAAGCTAGTTTGAAAAACACTAGTGCCTTTGTTTTTAAGTGACAGCAGTCAATATTTATTTGAATTCATAGCACTCATGCACAGCCTAAGGAGAATTTCAATGAGCCTTGACTCGACTGGGCGTATCATTAAATTGGCCATCTGTTGGTTGTGTTTATACTTAAAGAAATGCACGCATACGTTTGATTGATGCTCTTTTATACAGAGAAGTGCGAGGCCGCACTATGAATGCAGGTCATTTTTCTGTCAGCAGATGTCACCCTTTTATGAATAACTCCTTCTGGGTTCAAATAACCAGAGCTTCACCTGAACGAACGCACGGCAGAAACATTTTCCCAGTTCCAAGAGATTCCACTTATAGTTTCATATAGAAGCTTATAAAGCTTACAAAGTGTGAATGGAATGCTGTGTGTTCATGGTTATGCTAAACTATGTCTGGTGATTAAATGAATTACAGTGAAATACACCAATGACTTTTGAGCATCTACCATACGTAGAAATTATTTGTCAAGATCAGTGCTCCAATCCAGGGAGAGCTGGACAGATTCTCCCAAATACTGCAAAGTGAAGCCTTAATAACTTTAAGAGTAAAAAATGAAACTGAGATGAAAATACAGGAGGCAGAGCAGGAGGTGGCAGAGTTAAAGATGTTAAGATTTTCACTGGATGTGAATACAGGATTAGGAATGAGTATATTAGAGGGTCTGCTCAGGTTGGACGGTTTGGAGACAAAGCCAGAGAGGCAAGATTGCGTTGGTTTGGACATGTGCAGATGAAAGATGCTGGGTATATTGGGAGAAAGATGCTGAGGATGGAGCTGCCAGGCAAGAGGAAAAGGGGAAGGCCAAAGAGGAGGTTTATGGATGTGGTGAGAGAGGACATGCAGGTGGTTGGTGTGACAGAGTGAGATGCAGAGGACAGGAGGAGATGGAGAGAGTTGATCCGCTGTGGTGACGCCTGACGGGAGCAGCCGAAAGAAAATGAGGAGTAAAAAATAAAACTGAAATATGTGATTTTTAGCAGAATTAAATCAAATTTGAAACACATATGATACTGTGTAAATTATGGTTGTTATATTTATTCTGCTGTAAAACTGACTTTAAGCCTGTCCAGGTGTGTCAGTTTACATTGTTTAAAACTTCACCACAAGTAACCCCAGAATTTTTTGTTTCTACCAGATATACTCATACGGTATATTTGTTGAAGTGAACTGTGAGTACACCTTGTTTGGATAATCAATATCTCATAAAGTTAATAAACTAATGAAGTTAATTGGTGAAATTTAACAAATATATGGATTGGTTATGGTGTACTTGAGGGGGGGTTTGGGAACCAAGGTTGTGTTGTTTTAGCCGTGTAACCAGATATCAGTAATGTTTTGGAGAACAGAAGAACATCTTTAATTTTTTTTTTTATTGCATTATGGTTTACTTGTGTATATTTTAATATGAAATTGTGTTTTTTTTCCCTGTGCAAATATACCTTTCCTGTCCGGAGAATTGGCCATAGACATTTTGTTTTTCTGCCTAAGACTTTTGCACAGTTACAGCACGTTTTCTAAAAGAGCTATTTAAATATTTCTGTGCAAACCAGTTTTAACAGTTGTATGTTTCTAAACCACAGTTTCTGTAATGTAACATATTGAGACATGCAGACCTCTTTAACTAATAAATAATAAAGTTTTGAAATATTTACACCCCGTAATGAAAAATGTAAGCTATAATCTTATAGCTCATGTTGCATATATTGTCGCTTTTAACTCCAGTCATAGTCGTTCTTGTGACAGTGGACTGGATGAATGTCTGTGTGTGGCTGGGAATAGGAGGTTAGGACCCAGGGGAGGCCTCCTGTGTATGAACATAAGTGTGTTTGGAGAGAAAAGCAATGGAAGGGCTCTGATGTGTGATACTCATTTGGTATATAGTTAGATAGCGAGTGAGTAAGAGAAAGGGGAAAGGCCAAGGGGCTGGCATATCACTCTTACAAAGGCTCATGTGCTTTTGCTACTGAGTGCTGAGTGGTGGCAGTGCCACTGCAGCATTAATCGGACAAGTGACCCATGACTCTAAAGAGGACACACACATTCCGCTACACAGAGGGCTGTCGTCCCAGTGAACTAAGGAGTTGTCCGCTGTGGGAGATGTCCACCTGGAGAGGATGCGGGTGAAAGCATCTGTCTCCCCAAGAAGAGCGGGTTGCCGGAAGACTCTATCACCCGCTTCCGTGGCTCATCGGGAGTCTGGTGGCGAGGGGCATTCGAAGAGTGTACCTGTCAAATTTACATCCCTCTGAGAGAAAGACGAGATGGTAAGAGGTCACCTCTGTGGAGCTGATCGCAATTAGAGTGCCATGGTCACTTAGGAATTTAAGTAAGACTCTTTGACAAAGAAAACTTTCTCAAATGCTAATTCTTTTTTCCGGTTGGCTAAATAGGCATGCATTAATTTAAAGTTAACATTGCCTGTAGAGGTGATACAAGGCTGCAAGAGGCAAAGAGGAGAGGGTAAGATACCAAGAAGACAAGCACGAGGCATTTCAGGTAAGGTTATGTTTTTAACAATCATTTGTTGATTAAAATAAATAAGAATGCTGAGTGATGTTGACAATGATGATGATTATTATTGACAATACCAATAATGAAAAGGGCCGAGCTTCTTGAACAAACAGTCATTTAATCTAGGTCCATAGTGATGGCAAGTTTGCTAAAATATCCTACATAAGATGTTTAAAAAATAATTAAGGCTTATACATACAGTCACATTCAATTTGCATTCAGTTTCACAGTTTCTGTACCTCGGCTCTCGAAGGCAATTGGCAGTGATGTTCTTGGTCAGATCTTATAATGATTTACAGTACAATATTAAAGGTAAATATTCACTGTGTTGACCGTAGTGCTGTTTTCACTAAGCAAACCTCTCTTCAGTAATAGCACACATAACAATAATATTTAATTAACTCTTAATCAATAAATATTAAATATCTTAAGACAAGCAAAAGATTATCTCTAAGTAATCTTCGAGAAAAATATAATATAAACTATGCATATGATACAGATATTTTTAATGGGCATAGTTACTGCAATATGGGTCATTTGACAAACCGAATGATGAAGGAGACACAAAAAAAAATAGGCAAATCAACATTAATCATACATTTTTTAAACATTTCCCCCCACTTATAGGAGCACATGCTTTAGTATTTATGACTTATTGCCTTACATTATGAGCATGCTGTATTTGCAACATCGTTTATCAAATACTACTGGTGAGAATGCATGTGTTTAACAGCAAAGTAAATGATGGGCCAGCACCCAGTTAATGTGATTCAGCGGTCAGATTAAAATTCATTTATTATGTCATCCCAAGGTTCTTTTCTATGGGCTCAGAACATAGGAACTAAAGATATTACTAAATACAGTATTAGATATGGCCAGCTACAGGTTTGTTTTACATTTTTAGTTTTTCTCATTATGTGTATTCAAAAGGAAATTACTTTGGATAATGTAATTACCCAATTGTTTTACATTATGATTATTTTTTCACGTATAAAATTCAAAAATAACAATGGACAATGTAATTTGAGCTCAGACTTGCGATGTGCTTTCACCTCAAAAGGTTGTACTTTAATAGAGTGTCCCGTTGGTATGAGGATTTCTTTGAAATTCTCATTTTAATCTCATAATCTTCATCTTTACTGTCCATCTTCTTTTTTCTGGTGAAGGTCACAGCGATTTCGTTTCACATTAAGTAATCTCCTACACTTATTACGTACAGTACTGTGTAAAGGTAGGCAGGTAAGGATAATTTGTATTTAAATTATGCTGATGTTGGTGTAAAACTATGACTTTATTTTGGTCCAAGTGTGTCAAAACATCTCCTCATGTCACCTCAGAATTTACAGTTAGTGACCCACATTCCCATGTATTTCTTGAACTCAACTATGAGTACACCGTACTTGGCTAATCAATACTTCATAAAATTATTTACCTTAAGTGAGCCGATGATGAAATCTTACAAATTTATCGTATGGCTGGGGTGCTCTAGAGGAGTGAGTCATTTTTCTGAGAAATACCCACTTACCGGCAAGATAAATGGCCATAAACATTTTATTTGGCCTGTACTGTAAATATACTGTATATATACTGTACACAGATACATATATACTGAAGAATCACAGCATTATGACCACGCCTTGTACCTTTATAGCTGCGCCATCTGGCTGTTGGGAGGGGCCAACTCTTTGACTAGGGACTGGTCATAATATTTTGACTCATTAGTGTATACTGTATATGTATGTATGGCATCTTGCTCATGTCCAGATCTGCACCTGGTTCTAGGAAATAACCATAGACTCCAGTCACAGGAAGAAGTTCATCAATATTTACTTTTTTCGTGTTTCTCCCTTATCTTTAGTACACATAAGGGTGAGGGGGCAGGGTGGGCTGATGACGCCATTACCATGTGACTCTCCTTCATCAATACGCCACCCGCATGTCTTCCAAATGAAAGCATTTCCATTGCATTCCATCTGGCTTTTCTGCAGGCAAATTTTTAACATTTGAAGAGTTTTGAAGTTAAAATAAAACTCATCAGATTTCAGAAATTCCATTATTTATTTTAAATGTAAAATATTTCAAGTATTCTTTAATTTTTCATTTGAAGCAAATTAAGGGCCGCATGACATCACATGACTTAAGGATACAGTATGTTTACAGCCATGTACAGTACATACTTTTATGTTATTTTGTCCTTTTATTTGACTCCATTAACATCTAATAACTGAAAAATTTTGAGTTCCGTTATTAGGCCCATAAATTAAATCACTCCATTTTTCTCACCAGAGAAATTCTTACTACTACTGCTGTATGTATCTTTACCATATTAGCATCAAATGCTACACCTTTGGGTGGCACACTGACCCCGTGGGTATCACTGTTGTCTCACACCTCTACGGCTGGAACCTTAAATCCTACCTCCACTCTTTGTGTGTGGAGTTTCTCCCCATTTTGTAATGGTTTTCTCCCGCAGTCCAAAAGCGTACAGTTTAGGCTGATGGGCGTCTATAAAATTGCCCATAGTGTATGACAATGTGCATGTCTGCCCTGTGATGCATTACCATTCTATCCAGGGTGTAGCTAGCCTTGTGCCCTTAGCAGTCTAGATAGGCTCCAGGTGACTCTGACCAGATAAAGTGGTCATAAGACTGAAGATACACGACACAATAAAAAACAAGACGGAATTGTTAAGTTTCTGTTTGACATAACGTAACACACTTGACCACTTGCCCCTGAAAATTCTACTTTGTCAAATTTAATATTACACAGGTATTGTGGATTATCTAAAGAACTGGATATGGCTTTGATCAAGATCAAGTCGTTTAATAAGGCATGTGTTAGATAGCAAAATCAATAGCAAAATCAGACAGTTAAGACTTGTGAACATGTTTGAACTTTTTTTAAGTATCCATCCATCCATCTTAAAATTGTTTATTGTGGTCAGGGCCATGTTTTTTTACACAGAACTAACATTTTTTTTCTTTTAACAGGTGACACTCTGGAACCAAAGAGAGCAGCTCTGGACACTCAACAAAAACAAATGCTGGACACTGAGGTGGTATATTCCTGTCTTTCACCATGGAAGAATCAGATCTAATGTTGACTCTTACAACAAACTACTCAGAACGGAATTACACAGAACTTTCAAAGTCCATACACACAACTCCCAGCATGTCCCTTCCAAGAGGCCACTTTATCCTAAAAGACCTGATAGGAATCTTCTTTATGGTGAGCTTGAACATTGTAGCTCTCCTGGCCAACACAGCAGTGATGGTAGTCATCATCAAAGCCCCACACCTGAGAAAATTTGCTTTTGTTGGCCACCTGTGTTTGGTGGACCTGCTCAGTGCTGTGCTGCTCATGCCATTAGGAATTGTATCCAGCTCACCCTTCTTCAGCTCTGTGGATTTCACCAGAGAGGAGTGCCAGGTGTACATTTGCATGAATGTGTTCCTCGTGTGTGCCTCCATCCTCACCATAACTATCGTCAGCATTGAGAGGTACTATTACATCGTTCACCCGATGAGGTATGAAGTAAAGATGACACTGGGCCTTGCTGTCACTGTTATAATCTTTATATGGGTGATATCTGTCATACTGGCTGTCATCACCTTGCTTGGCTGGCCGGAGTACGAGTTCCACGGTTACATTAAAGCGGCCCACTGCTTCTTACACTGGAGCCAGAGCAGCCACAGGACGGTGTTTGCCATTGTTTTCAGCGTGGTGTGCTTCTGCCTCCCGGCTGTGGTGATCTTCATAGTTTACTGTAATGTGTATAAGGTGGCTCGAATGGCAGCCCGCCAGCACGCTTCCCAGCCGAGCTGGGTGGCCAACTCTAAGCACCGCTCAGACTCCATCAACAGCCAGACCACCATCATCACCACACGGAACATCCCCCAGAGATTGCCCCGGGAAAGAATTTTTGGTGGTGGCAAAGCAGCCTTCACTCTCATCATTATTGTGGGCCAGTTTCTCCTCTGCTGGCTGCCTTACTTCTCCTTCCACTTGCACTTGTCCCTCAGCACAGCAATCATGAGATGTGGGGAGCTGGGGGTGGTGATCACCTGGGTGGCTTACTCCTCCTTTGCTGTTAACCCCTTCTTCTACGGGCTCCTGAATCGGCAGATCCGTGAGGAACTTCTCAAGCTGCGAAGGTGCCACGGCACACGGCCCATGGAGCTGGGGGCTTCCAGCCATGAAGGCTCCGTCCAGGAGAACTTCCTCCAGTTTCTACAGAGGACTAGTTGTACCGTTGAGACCCGGTCCAGTTGTTTAATCTCCAGCCCACGGAACACATTGGACCAAACAACACAGAACTTCAGAATCCCAGGGCAGATTCCTGAAGACACGAACTAAATATCATACAAATTTATGCTAAGCTGTTTGTCTTCTCGGGAAAAACTTATTGTCAAAATACATCAGGTAAAACTGATATATGTGTCCAATTTGTATATGCATTCTTTCAATCTGTTATCATTGTATTATTGTTCTTTAACTACGGTGACTGATGCAACAATTTTACACTTCAAGAACATATACCATATTATTTGTGTTACAGAAGAAGGAGGATTTCATGTGCTGTGCTATGGGATGTCAATTTCATTGTATCTATACCTGAACTCTACGCTGACTGGTAATTCAAGATTCTCTCACCCGCCACGGGTTTTGAAGTGTCATTTGTCCCATCACTAGAAAATAGTTTCCGTCTCAATAAATGGTTTGACTTAGAGTTTTAGTATGAAGAAACAGGACACATTCTGCTCATTAAGTTGTCTGCATTTTTAATGTATAATTTGAAACACAGTAGACGTGTCACAGGGTGCTGCAGACTCGACCCGAGGCCACGCTCCAAAGGTGGTGAGGACAGAAATGCGAGCACAAGAAGGGTTTAATAACCAACAAAGATATAAACAATAGGCTTTACCCTGAACACAATGAACTCAAAAGCTAAACCGGACAAGACTGTAAGTTCATAGAATGTCTAGACATGGAAAAAAGCATTTTTCCAACACTTATTTGAATACAAACTAAACTATTATGACTGACTTTTTATGGTGCGTGATAAATGACAAAGGGATTGCGGTATCTGCACCGTATAGGTAAACAGTAAATTTTGCAGATGTTTAACACAACAAAAACTATCTATCATTCTGTTTCAGTTTCAATGATCTTTTGTTGATATTTTATTGATTGCTATTTAAGCTTTAGATGGATTTAAATCAGCAACATTTTGTGGAGAAAAATCTCGAGTACGGCACAGAAAATACACATTAACAGAGGTTATATATACAATCTACCCAAACTTAATTTCTTTATTGGTGTTGAGGGGTCAGGTTAATTATGTCCTATGAATGCAGGAGTCCCTCACACTCTGTTGAACCTGGACCTACATGATACTTGCATACTTGTGACCAAATCCTATTGAAATTCCTGAAAGCTCATATTCAATAGTAAACAAGGGTTGGGATGGATGCAAGACAGGAAAAAAAACAGGTGAGTGGAACATATTGTGTAAAGTAAAAAATTTACAAGGTTTGATCGAGCATTAAAACACAAGGCAGTCTTACACAAGACTCATTTTAACAACTAAAACAAAAATAGGAGTGCAACTGTCAATAAATAAACCTAAAAACCGTATTAATTTTGTTTTCGCCTAATGTCTGCTGCGGTTGCCATGGAAATGTGAGGAAACAAGAAACGTGTTTGCATGACAACATGATGCTAATCAGTCAGATCTTTGGTTTCTGAGACAGAATTAGGAAATCCAGGAGTATGAGTGGTGTTTGAAATGTCTAAAAAAAAAACATCAGCAGTGGTCACCTGCTCATTTACATCTGAATCCAAACCATCTGGGCTGATAACAAAAGCCAGACAGGCTAAAGACATTCATTGAAGACACCATCAAAAGACAGCACTGTAAAAAAGAGCAATAGCATATTTTAATTTTATGGTCCTGTCTGTCTGGAGCAAAAAGATATTCTGATGAATTACGGCACGTGGGAATAAAGATCGATGGCAACAAAGAGAAAGGAAACAGCAGCTGGCAGCCTCCCAGGAGTCAGGGCACTATGAAGACCTGTGAAGATGTACCTTTGTGAGCAGCCATGTTCGAGTAACAGCTAGTGACAACTCAAGGAGCACAAGTTCCTCAGAATAATGACTCACATCCCTATAGATTCACAGTACACTAATTTCACCATCTTTGCATCATGCGGCATGCACACAGAAACATTATGTATAGCTGAATTTTCAGTGCATTTCATTTTACCAGTAACACGAGGCTGATGGACAGTCAAATCAAGCAACCTACATCACTCAGTTCTCCCTTCCCAGATGGTTAAATATCACGCCGCTTTAATTAAAGGTAACCAGGTAAGTGTAGAGGGAGGTTACTTTGAGGTTCATTTAACTTCCATTACAAAATACAGTGTTGTATGTTGAGGAAAGTTTTGAACTAGAATTTGGAGGGAAGCTGGTAAATTGGTTTCACACTCAGTCATGTGGGAAGTCATCATCCTGCCTTGTCGCAGACTTATCATCACCCAGGTGATCACCATCATAATTCAAAAACTGATTATCCTTCTTCTAACTGCTCTTGCTGGTCAGAGACACCAGGAGACTAACCCAGGCAGCACAGGGCACAAAGCTGTGGTACATCCTGGATTCTTGGAAGGGAGGGTATGCCCATACACACTAAGGGCAGTTCAGAGATGCCAAGTAGCCTAACCGCAGGAGGGAACCACAAATACCTGGAGGAAACCCACACAGCATGTGGTGGATGAATAAACTCCACTCGCTGAGACAGGCTGGGATTCGAACCCTGGAGGTGAAAAATAACGGTACTACCCAGTGAGTCACCATGCACCCTAAAAGCTATTTATGCTTATCTCTATATTTTTTCAAAAATATTTTCTCCATATTTTCAAATACAGCTACATTGTGTCTTCATCAAGCATTAAACGCATTCAATTTTAAACATGCATTAAACTTGCAAAACTATTCTGTCTTGGAGCTAGTAAAGCGACAGCCACAGTGAAGTCTACCTGAGCAGTTACAAGTAAATATGAGTGTTATGTACATGGCCATGATTATTAAAGGGGAAAGAAGTCAGTGAGGTTAACAAAAACTGATCTTTATTTAAGCTCACTGTTTTTTTGATATTTTTTATGTTTGTGTACAAGTTTTCAAATGTTTTCCTTTAAAGCAACTATCAAATGTGTATAATAAACTATTCAAATATTCAAAACCATTGAATATTTTACTGAAAATGTACTAGAATATATACCTCCAGTGTATCAAACTACTTGCTCCAGAGCTGATTATTGCAGAGATTAAATCCATGAGGATGGAAAAGCACACTCTTCCAAACATGTGTGAGCAGTTCGAAAATGAATTAGCCTTTCATATGCAAAGCCGTGCCACTTCCAAACCTGCTGTCGGCCTCCATGATGAGGGTGTAATCAATGTGAAAATTCGCATAATCAAGGCATTCTGTTGCTAGGGAAATATGCCAGCCCAATACACCATTTCCACCTCTGCTAGTGCTGAAACTAGAGCTCAATTCAAAGAGAAAGCCTGAAGGATGCCATTGTGGGTTCCTGTGTGTTTACAGACTATTAACTGCCTATTTGTTTAGTTGGCTAATTTTGCCTTTCTTGGGTAATTCATGGCCAGTCTGTTTTGGTGGTGATAAAATGTCTTCCTTCGCTAATTTTGAAATTGGTTTGCATGTGAAGCACTGCGTGCCCCCAAAGGATTGAATATACTCTAAATAATCTAAAGCATGTGGACACCCCATCTAATTATTGAGTTTGGGTGTTACACAGCTAAGAGGTGTGTAAAAGCAAGTTTAAAGCCATGTAATCTCCACATATTCTATATATGGATATAAAATGGCAGCAGAATGGGTCATTCTGGAGGGCTCAGTTTGTCAGATTGCTGCCTTGGTAGAGCTGTCCCGGTCAACTGTAAGCGCTGTTATTGAACATGAAGTGGAACCAGCTAGGTGAAACGACCGTAGACGTTCATAGAGCGGGATAGCAGAGTGCTGAAAGACATAACATGTCTTTGCGTTTCATTTGCATCACCCAATGCTGAAAGCGACGTCCGCACGAGAAGTGCTCATCGTGAGCTTCAAGAAATGGGTTTCCAAGGTCGAGCCGTAGCACAGAAATTTAAGATCATCATGCTCATCTCCCACAGTCATGGTGTAAAATCCAGTCGGCAGCCTCTCAAGAAGAGTAGAGGCTGTTCTCGTGGGGGGGCGGGGGGCGTTCCATATTAATGTCCATGTTTTTGGAAGGAGATGTTCAGCAAGCACATGGGTGTGGGTTTGATGGTCGGGTGTCCGCATAATTTTGGCCATATTGTGTATTAGAACTGTGGCAATGGCCAGGAAGAAGCCAGTCAAAACCAGCTGAGATCCACCACCAACCACAGAGAGCAGCTCTAGGTAGACAGAGATTTTGTCCGAAGTTCATCTTGACCCACACCTGTTCTAAACAGCCCCGGCAGTAGACCTTTGCAAACACCAGGAAAAGCTGGGACTGGTTATGAGCTGACTTGGCTTTCTTTCCTCATTGGTACCAGCCAAGGAGTGACATGTGAGAGGGGGAGGAGCTCTGGGGGGCACCTGAAATTTTAGCTACCACTCCATTGGTTCTAGAAGGGAGCTAGCTGAGGTGGCTGAGGCATCTTACAATTACCCCACTCAGACAGCTCTCAAGGGAGCTGTTCCAGGCATGCCCACTTCGCACGTGCCCTGAGGATATGTTACAAATGTCTCCTAATTGGCTTAGGAACATCTAAGCATTTGCCAGAACTAACTAGAGTCTAACTTGATAGTTATTCTGTGGAAAAAAATGCTTACTTATGCACACCTGGGTGATTTGTTTTGAATAAATTAGACAATTTTACAGTATTGGTACCATATTTTTAAAAGATTGCTCTGGGAGAATGTTGAATAAAGGGTTAGTCGTAGGCAAATATCTAAATCAAAAGATTGTGTGGCAATGTCTGTGGTTAACTAAGGTCTGGGAACAGGGCATTAGTTATTTAATTAGTTAATTAAACATCCCCAAAAAATGTACTGTTTTCAGCATAAAGGCATTCAAGATCACACAGTTATATATCAGCCCATAGGGCCATTTTAAATGCTTGTTGAATTTCTGTGAAAGGTTAAAATTTTGGTTGTCAGTATTGCCGCATATTAGATTTTGAAATTCTGTATGGCAGATCCGGGTCTAAAGAAAATCGCACACAGGTGAGAGGTACCTTTTTAAACGTGTTTTAAAGATCTGCATTTACATGCTTCAATGCTTTTTTCTTATTTGGCCAAGTATAACGAAGGTGATAAAGTTTAATTCAATATTGTAACTACAGAACATCTACTTCCTCTCTCTGACGCCCTGCAAGTGAACTTTGACACGATTCACCGGCATTCGATAATATCTCACCACCCAAACTTACTCAGGCTGTTTGTTATTTTTTCTTTCCTTTTATATCTGCAACGCTTCAGTGACCTTTGTACTTCGTTATCAGGCAGTGCACACTTCCTAACTTTCACAACAAGAACCACGAGGGCATTTTTTTTAACTAATCACGGAATTACGTTTGTAGTTCACACACAAATTTTTTTAGAATTAAAACGTTGACTGAGAGCAGATTTCAGTGGGTCTCAGATTGTGAGCGGATTCTTTCACATTTAAAATTTAAGAATTACTACTGCATATACCATACGAGTTAAGAAATGGGGAATGCCTCTCATAAAAGAGTTTCCTATGAATAATTTGCTGATATTTACTACTGAATTGTTTATGTTTAAGAAGCAGGCCTAATTTATAATTACGTAGTCATTCTGTGCAAAAAACAGAGCAAAGTGGTTAAGATGTTTCACACACTGGTGCTTCAGCTGTGTGCTCCTTTACTCATTACTGGGAGAGAGCTGCTTTATTCAAAGACCCTCCAAAACACGAGCAATAACTTTTCAATTTTGTCATCGTATCAAACAGTATTGGAGGTTATTATGTGTATATATTTTGCATTTCATTTGGATGAGTGTGCATGTGTGCAATGGAGGGAAACTGTTCAGCAACATTAATAAAAGCACATTACCATTTTTTTTTTAAATGCACTTGTGCTGATGTGGAGTTGGGCTACATTGGATATAAAACCATCTACCAGATGCGTTACCATGGAAACATCTGGGTGGCAAGGTGTGCTAAGGGAGTTGGACCCTGTAATTATAGCAAACATTCACTTTAGCTGGCAGTAACTGATATGGGAGCAGAGAGAAACGGGAATTTGCTTTTATATCAATACATGTCTCGGTGATCCTGACCAGAATAAATGGTTACAAGATGGATGGATGGATGGATGGACAGATGGATGGACATAAGTCTACTAGTATCACTTAACCAAACTTTTTCTCCTTTTATCTCTTACTTACTTGGCTTTGAATGACCTATATAAAAATATTATATAATGTCAGTAATCCTTGCTTCTAGGTGCTGGACATCGTACCTCTCCAAGATAAGGTACGATGTTCCGCACATTGATGGACGGCCCTAATGAACACTCATGCAAATCAGCAATTAGCCTCTCGCTGCTCTGATTTGAACTTGCCTAGAGGGCAATAGTAATGACTCGATTCCCTTTTCACAGCATAATGTTGTTATTAGGCTTCAGTGAGATGAGCATTGATATGTGCAACACTGTAGTCCGGATAGAACACAACAGACCGATGAGATAAATACATACTGCATATGTTTATATTTACCTTTCCATGCAATGCGCATACCAAATAGGTAGCCCTGTATAAACAGGGAGGCGGGTCGATAAATACTCAAGAAGATGTAACTGTGGTGCTGTAGAAATAAGACCTCCTGTATTTGAGTTTCTTCCGTGCTCCATGTCCCTCTCACCCTCATCCTCAAAAGATAAACACTGCCCACCATCTGGTGCAGCACAGAATCCATTAGCATAACTACATCTCCTGCCAAAGCTGGTGTGGTTGCCAGTGGTCCACCTACTGGTTACAGTTACTGGTCCAGGCTGCTGTCAGGCAGCTCTGCCTGGCCTTGGGCCCGACTTAGGCTGACTGTTGCCTATTTCTCGTCCGGTTCAGTTGCTTCATTCACGGATGATGCTAACGTGGTAAGCTAATGGTTATCGTAAACATCTGAGTGAGACCTGGCCATTCCTGTTGCCCCATTTCTGTATTTCAACAGATAGCCATTGCTTTATTTTATAGGAAACATAATAAACAAAGTAAACAATTAACAGCATTCCCATTTTTAGGAATAATATTCATTCAGTACACACCAGGCTCCCTGCGACCCTAGATTGATTGGTTTTCATTCCATCGAAGAATTGAAATTGCTAAATACTGGAAGTACCTTTGGGTAGACATGTTTTCATATCTATTCATTTTCATGCTGCAACTCATTCTGGGGGTTTATCTACAGTCTGGTGAAGAAGACGCTACAGGTAACTATGGTTATTGTAAACAAATGTGTTCTTTTATAAAAAATAATGGCAAAAAACTCTACTTTGACACACCAGTCCATAAAGCTAGCGAATCCTTGGCACCAGACTCATTAGAATCAAACATATCATAATTCATTTCTTAGAGGAGAAATTCTTTCTTGGCCCCTGTGCCTCATGTTTCTGAGGTTTAAGTCTGGACTTTGACTGAAACATTCTAGGATAACAAATTTTCACTTACTTTTTTCATACAAGATTATTGAACATTTTGCTTATATCTTAATAGAAAACTAAAATATAAAATGCATCGACTGTCTTGTGTTACCAAGTTATACTGATCGATGTCAAAGTTACGTATCCATACATCTTCCATTAGTGCCTCTCTAGTCTGGAGCTGATCCACAGAAGTGTAAGACAGAAGGCGTGTGACAAACATGAATGAAATACACAGGCACAGACTTTCACTCTAAGGACCATTAAGTACATCAAATCCCCCAACTGCATGGTTTTTGGACTGCAGAAGGAAAGCTGGAGCACTTGAAGGAAGAAGATGCAAGCCTCAGACACCCCGGACTTGAAAACCCAGCCTTGGCGATATGAAGTTATGGTGGCAACAACTAACCCACTGAACCATGTTATATTTATAATTCCACAAAAATACTGCTTTTTAAGGGTGAGCTTTTATCACAGTGATTAAAAATAATATCTATCAAATGCTTTCATACAAATACCTATCACCAGTAGCTAACGAGTTATAATTCATGCGTATATTTAATTAAGGGTTTTATTCTCACAATGAGCTTACAAAATGAGCACTAGTTAGCGCATTAATAGTTTTGGATGAATGTTTCTTAATTATTTCTACAGACAGACATCTGCTGTCTCATTCCAAACCGATTTTACCTCACTAAAGCAACAGAACGGGGATGTTTTCAGACACGCTGGTTCTAATGCTTTTAAAAGAGCCCATCTCACCCGCGTCCAAGGCTGTTATGGGCTATTGATAGTAACGGGAGGATGAATTGTTAATGGGTGCAAAGGTTGTAGAGAAAAAAAAAACAAAACGATCTTGCTAAAAACATGTTGTGAAATGTACCGATGAGCCACGTCAGAGAAATTACGCCTAAGGCAAATGTGTACACTTCATTTGTATTTTACTTTCAAAGTCCAGATCCACATCCCTCCCATGCTTTGGTTATCCGACCCAAAGACTTAAGGGTACTGGCTACGGATCGTGAGAAATCTGACATCTGCTTAATTGTAAGGCATATATATGATGCAGCTTCCATGAAACATCGCCAGATTTACTGCTAAAATACATTCTCCATGACTGGGGTACCTTTAATATAGTTTTATTGGGGTGAGTCGGCGATATCCGTGTATGAGTCTGACTTCAAGATAGAAATATAAAATAAGTATAAAATCCTGTTTATTTCAGCTATGATGACTTTAACCCCAAGCACTGCCCCCGGGGTATGTAAATGATCAAAATAGAGAAAGTCAACGTGTTGCCTATGGTCTTATTTGTTGTACGGTAACTGAATTGTATACCTGGTGGACATAAACACGTACGTGTCTTTATATGTGGTGACATCACCGGGATTTTACTGATTCCTGAATCTTAGGTCATGACCAATGAGCAATTACTATGTGGCATAGGTCATAACTTTTAATCCCCAACCTTAACACTCCTGTTATAACATAGAAATACATAGAAAAGGGAAAATAAGACTTTAATGACCACAAATAGCCAAAATAGCAATGCCATTGCAAATCCTGTGCAAAGATTTCAGTAGCTGACAGTGAAATCACTCAAAAATGATTACGAACGAAATATATACTATATGGTCAGCAGAGGGCGCAAGAGAACCACTGACAAGTTTACCCATTCTAATCTTTTACTCATTCCTACACATAATTCCTGTCAGTTATTAATCATCATTGTTTATTTTCTGCGTTTTAGCTAAACACAAAATACCAAAAGATTTCCTAACTAGCATGCATTATTCTGTGACCTCAAGCAAGCATTATACTTACATCCTCATTTGACACACTGTCTCAGCATTAAAGTATATTCCACACTGTTATGAAAATTACTTCATATTTCTGTGAGGGTGGTCCTGCATTATAAGTGGGCTTCTTTTGTTTGATAGATTTATATTGCTTATTAGTTTATAAGACTGGGCCACTTTGATAGCGCTAAAGTTCTCACCCCATGTGTAAATAAATTCTTTAGCGACCATGATTTTCAGCTTGAGAAACTATGACACATGAAAGCTTATTTTAAATTCCACTGGGCATGCCACCACTTTCCCAGTTTATCACAGTGCTGTGCCCCTGGGCTGGATTGTGTAGAGAGTTTTGCATATAGCAATGGGTCAATGTACCTCTGGGACCACATTTAACATGGAGGATTCTGAGGCCCTACTGGAGGAAGACGTTATCTCCATGCCAAATGATACCCAGCCCCCAGCTAAAGAAAGAGATGGAGGGGAATTCATTGCCTGAAGCTTATTATGGTGTTCGCCCTGATTGGCCTATTAATCCAGATGAAAAATCCAGGAAAATCCAAATATCCTGGTCATTCCAGAAGACAGTTCTCTGGTACAAAGCAATATGTTGAAGGGGAAAAAATAATCAGTGAATCCTCATGTACATTCCTGTTCGTTATTCAATAAATCAAGTGTATTTAAAAAAAACACAGTAGTGCTACATGAGGAAGTGCTCCCCCTAGAGGAGATATTCCTATGCGACAGGAATTGCTTATCTGTACTGCAGAGTAGCTTCGTACTAATGAGTGCCAGCCTGGTCCATAAGTTTATGCTGCCCTACATGTCAGTTTTCATCTGCACCATGGGTTTTCCACCTTTCTTAATTAAACTTGGGACCTCCAAATGAAAATGGGCCCCATACCACTAATATATGACTGTGTAAGTAACTGAGAAGTGAGGACTGGAGCCAGGGATTTTCTCTCTCTTACTAGGAAGGGGTGCCCCTTGTACATTTTTGGCTCCAACACAAATACCAGCATTTTGTCAGTTTATGCAACATGTAAATGGATCCCCTAGGGGTATCGCAAATCTTAGATTGAAAACCCCTGAACTACAATTTTTTTTGTGTGTGTTTGTCCCCAGTGCTTTACATAATGGAAGAGATCAGCTTTGTGTTGTAGTAGATTTCTCTGTGGAGTTTATCATTTTGTAACGATCTGTAGACTCTGCATATGTAAATGGAAGTGTTTTGAAAATAAAGAACTCAGATGCCTGTTTGTGGTATGAGTGCAATTTCAAAGTACTTCTTTGACAGACTTGTATTAGAGATGCTGATGTAGCTGCCACTTTAAGCAAGCACCTGTTGTCTTGTTAATTGGACAAAGCTTTTAAAATGGCTGGCTTTTATTACCAGAACTGCAGCCCATTCGAGGCTTAAAGTTCAACTTTGCTGTCCTTCTCATAGCCTTTGCCTACAATGTTGTGACCGCTTTCTCAATAGTATAAAAGTGTAGGGGGAAGTCCATCTTGACCACAATGTTATTTTTGTCTGCAGTAGAGACAACAAAACCCAGTCTGTTGACTTATGTTGCTTATAGGAGAAATCTGTATGTGAATCCCATTGTGTGCCTGTTGTCAATTTGACCCCCAGGTGAACTTTGATGAATGATTTTAGAGTAGTCTTTGGATAAGATTTTGATATGGGCCCATGTGTAGTTTGATGCGTCCAGGCTGTGGATCTACAGGATATCACCATCCTGCCTATAGTGCCTGCTTCTCTTATTCGTGACATTGTCTTTGCCAATCCGAGCTGTTGTGACATTTGGTGTTTTAAGGGGAAGGTAGTGAGTCTATTCACTAGTGAAATGTCGGTTTTAATTTAAGATGGACAAATGAATGGTCCCTCTTCCACTTTTTTTGGTTGATCTCATGATTTTGACTAGGCTCTCTCATTCCAGGAAAGGAGCTTTTAAACATACAGTATGCCTCACTACATTCTATGAACAATAAAAAATTAACATAAATGTGGAGATTACTAGGGTTCCTCTGTACGTCTAGAGTTTTTTCTTGAGATTTTTGTCTGTTATACTGTAACCGTTGAAACCCTTACACTGTTCCCTCTGTAGGCTGTTTCATCCCATTCCTCCATAGTGGCTCAAGGGTTTCACACCATCTGAAACAGCATCCTAGACATTAGCCACTCCATACTCCTTAGGAGCCTTTGGAAGTGTCTCCACCAATCAGGGGCATTTTGGAATGACACCCCCCAACGGGATGAACACAGGGGAGAAGGGACCTTTTTAGTGAAGGTAAGAGAATGATGGAGATGGGAATAATTGATATGTCTGTAGTTGTGGTGCCTACATTTTGCCACTTGCCAGGAAAGGTGCTTGCTCCTTGATATTTTAAGATGAGGCCTGACTGCAGTACTAGAACTTGAGTGCAGTATGTGACAAACAAACAGCAGAAAACTGGGTGATTCTTCATTGACTGGAGACCTTGAACATCTCTAACCATTCATCATCCAACCATGCATCTAGTACAGGGTACTGGGGGCCTGGAGACTACACCTGGTCACAGAGGGCACAAGGCAAGTGTACACTCTGGACTGGATGCCAGTACATCAGGGGGCACACACACACACACACACACACACACACACACACACACACACACACACACACACACACACACTTTAGGCAATTTAAAGCATGGTTAAGAGGATAGAATTGCTAACATTACTGTATAATGTACTCAAATTCATAAAAACATTTGTTAAAAAGTGACCTATGGTGCCCTTGGTTTCTTTTTTTAAATTTTACAAAAACAAAAAAAATTCTTAAATTTTTTTAATCCTCTGCATCATTTCTTAAAATTAATTCTGCTTCAGAGTGGTTATAGCATGCTTTTTTGCTACTTTTTAACTGGAATCTCTGTATGCTAAGGAGATCGAAGGCCACCACAGAGATAGTTTACTGTATGGACTGAAACTGGAGTCGCAGTCATTTCAGGCACGTTCTGCCATCTACTATTTCTGTCTTCCCACAGAGCCAGAGTCCCCGCCCATTTTCACAGAAGGCTGAGAATATTTCTCTAATTACAGTAGTTTAGCCACCACCCACGTGCCCTAGATCCTAATGCTTCTCTCTCTTCAGGGAAATTAGAGGAACTCCCCCTTGCTTTGGAAGTGTAGATAGAAGCATACGGTACTCAGTTTGGGTGTTTTGTAGCTAGACTAACATAACAGACACACATACCCATTCGCTCTTTGCAGAATGAAAGAAAGTCTCTAGTGAGTTTGTGAATCTTTTTTTTTTGAGAAATCGCTCGGTTAGTAACAATGTTGCATTATGTTTGTCATATCGTTTGTTTAACAGACTATTACTAAGGAACAGCAGGCACAGGGATATTGCCAGTAGTCGCACAGAGTGTTCAGAGTTAGATGACTTGCGAATTGTTTTGACAAGTAATGCATCTTGGGGATGTGTTGACAAATATGGAAAATCAGATATATTTCCATGCATATAATAAATATGCACCATATTTCAGCTGCTTACAAAGGCATAATTTTTTTCTACAAAGTGCTCGAGGTCTATGAATGATTTGCAATAGTTTTTAAAATGACATCTACCTTAGAATGGCTCACATTTTTCATTCTGCCATACCTATATACCTGTGTCAGCTTAGATAATGAGAAAACCTTCACCAGAGGGAATTGTTGCTACGGAATGTCACATTTGATTATGAAATGATAATGGACAGTAATGTGGTTAAAAATCCTAACATAAGTCCATGTACTAATTTTGGCTGTTTTGTTATTGTTTATTTAAAGGCCTTTTTTTGCTATTTAAGTATGAGCTTGCGGGAATTGACAAGCTGTTGCACAACTGTGAGTGGTTACCACTAAACGAGATTATCATATAATTGTGACAAATGATCACATATCACATGGTTTTTCTAAGACTTTTTAAATGCATATTTTTAAGCTGGTGTTTGGTGAAATGAGGCTTTAGAACCTTTGAAATGATGAAAGAGGTTTTCACATCAATTCCTCCCATGTTCATGCGGGTGTTTTTCCGTACAGCAATCTCTGTCCAGCACATTACTGTTGCAGATTGCCTGTCCATGGTATTGAAATGGATGGCCAAGTTTAGGTAAAATCTCTTCAAATCTCTGTAGATAAAATCTGCTGGAAGATCAGAAGCAGAGTTCTATTGGAAAAGAAGGTAGCAAGAAGGTCCTTATTTGTCAGTACAGTGTAATTTGTACCTGTAGATAGTTTTTTTCATCTGACATTTTGTTAGATGATCAGATCTAACGTTCTTTTTATAGTGTTTGCATTGGCATGGACGTGAAAATAGAGGGGATGTGACCAGGCGATAATTTTAAAAACAGGGTACATCAAAATTCAGTTTGATGCCATTTATTTTAATAATAATAATACGAAGCAACACAAATAAAATAAATTTGTGTCAAAAAGGCAGGGGCAGGCATTAAATTAGACTAAGAACCACAGACGCCAAACAGTAACGGGCCGTTACTACACTAATCTAAAGCTTCCATGCATTGACCACCTTATTTGTTGATTACACTTTAAAATCTGAAGATGAAAAAAAAAATTAAGTATAGTAATAAATTTCAAAACACACTGCAATTAAAAGATCTATTAAAAATAATGACGAACATACTGCCAGATATCAATTTTATGTCTGAACATTATTATTTATAATTGTTAAAAAGAGCTAACTTGTTAATAGTGACACGATTTTAAAATGTCTAGTAAATCACAGCTGTAGTTCAGGTGCATGGTAACACAGGCGAAGAGTACCTTGGTTATGTTTTTATCAAATTAAGACTTCCCATTATAAGAATCCATTGACTGAAAAGGCTTTTGAGTGACTGCAGTGCGTTGTGAGACCTGTGGTGTCAAGGAGGTTTAACAGGAAGACGAGCGCTGATCGGAATATTCATTGGTTGTAGCAGAGGATGGGGAGGGCTTTACTACTAGGACACTCGTCATCTTGATTTATGTTGATATTACATTCTCTGCTCTTCTGCTAAGCAGTGATTGAAGGTTTTATATTCTAATTTGTTTCCCAATAGATATGAAATTATCCAGATGATCTACATGGCCTTGGAGTGGCTATTGCTTGAGCAAGGATGCTTTATTAACCTCTTTGATATTAGCTTAACTGTAACAGCATATTTATCATTGAGCCACCAAGAGTCAGAATGGCCTGTTATTTTAATGCAAACCTCACGTCACCCCTCGATAGGAACACAATAGGTACGCCGGATATTATGTTAATCGGCAGACATTTCCCACTCAAATGAGAGCTCAGCTTTATTCTAAAGACTGAATTAATAGCTTGATATTTGTCTGATGTATAC
The DNA here is from genome assembly GCA_009936485.2 of Gymnarchus niloticus. Classification (NCBI taxonomy): domain Eukaryota; kingdom Metazoa; phylum Chordata; class Actinopteri; order Osteoglossiformes; family Gymnarchidae; genus Gymnarchus; species Gymnarchus niloticus. The sequence continues at coordinate 19,950,238 of JAACJT020000086.1, read as the reverse complement.
GTGCAGTGTTAGAAACTCAGATTAAAATGACCATTGGGGATCACTGGTACACTGTTTCATGACAGGAGTTTAAAGGACAGGTAGCTTGTATTCACGTGTGAAATGTCACATGGGCCTGGTTGGCCCTTTAAGAAATACTTCTGGTCCATGTGTGAGTTATGAGATGTGTGTGTGGACTGGACTGGAGGGAAAGTGCCAAGTGGCTTTGACAGAAGGGTCTGGGTTGCTGCTGGAAGCAGCTGTCCTCTTACATTCTGGGGTGACATCAACTGCAGCGGAGGCTCTAGCGCCCTAAGAGTGCTGCGTACGGTCACACGTTCTGTTGGCTGCCCTCTTCGACGGCGTCGCCCGCACTCCCGTCTGCCGTCCTCACACGCGTTGCTGCCTCGGCCGTTCCATGGCGGACCAGTACAACATCAACGAGGAGAAGATCCTGCAGGACAGTCACACCAAGGAGATTGACCTTATAAACAGGGACCCCAAGCAGATCAATGAGGATGTGGTCAAGGTATGTAGGATAAAGCATCCTGGGGCATGTAGCCTTCAGAACTCGGCATGGACTTGCCTGAGACTGTACAGACTCAGTCTGGGTTTTTTTTGTGGCAGCTTCATTCACTTCATAACAGTTGGTGGTATCTTTCAGTACAGTGCCCAAAATAGCTTCAGCCTTGTTACCACAGCAGGAGATTCTCTCGGTTTATTTGTAGCAGTTTAAAGGGGTGTGGCAGGATTTGAGACGAGGATTCAACTGATTTCCTGGGTGTTCTTGCATAATGAGCTTGTGTTTTAAAAGAAAGGGGTACTACAGTAGTATTAGATGCATTGCATGAAGCAACACTGTTCAACTGATTTTATATATAATTCATGTTTTCATTACTCTAATCAAGCCCTGAGAACTTCTGCTCAAAATCCAGGAAAATAAGCCATAAATTCCACATTAGTATGGAAAGGCTTAAATAAATGTGAGTTTCAAGTTGCAGTGTTTCGGTTTTTAAGCGCAGCCAACAATTGCCATTAGTACCAGGTGCATAATAAAGTAACTGGCTATTATACTGATAGCGGAAGATTAGATGGCTATAACTTAAGATCTGTGTAAATGAAGAAACACTGGACAGTTTTCTTTCAAGTTCTCAGGTGTATTCTGTGGGGTACCCAGCCGTAATCAGAACTAATGAATGAAATGCAAGATAACGAAGGACGGTAAAACCTTCTGAGGCCTCTTCCTGTCCACACACACACACACACACACACACACACACACACACACACACACACACACACACAAATCTATGCACACGCACGCACACACACACACACACTCATGATTGTTTACCCGTTATTTTGGGGGCTTCATATTAACTCATACCATAATGGAATGTGATAGCTATGTATTTTTCAACATAGCTTAAGAAACCATAATGGTTAGTAACAAGCAACGATTATTATTATTTTTCTAAATTTGATATGCTGTTAAAACATCTTGTAATAGACCAGGTTTAAATTTCATGGTCTGTGTTTCATTCTAGAATATGTTTTCCAAGGTTAAAAAAAGGTGAACAAATGCACACACCAACAGACAGACAGACAAACACACACACACACACACACACACACACACACACACACACACACACACACACACACACACACAATCATGGAACTTCCACTCCTGTGGAGTGAAAGACCTGTAGATCATATTCTATACAAACAAACCAATAAATTTAGTCCCAAAGCTCTTAGCTATACTGAGTCCCTGAAGGTGTGCTATCCACTGAACCACTGAACATTTGTGCTAATCATGTCATCTCTTAGCTTATGGAGAAAATGTCATAAATTTCTGGCTAAATTTGGTGCCAGAAGAGCTGCACATGTTGCCTCTGATTTACAGGTGGACTTTGAGGATGTGATCGCCGAGCCGGATGGGACCCACAGCCTGGACAGCGTGTGGAAGGCCAGCTACACAACATTTACCGTCTCGAAGTACTGGTGCTACCGCCTGCTGTCGGCTATATTTGGCATCCCCGTCTCCCTGCTGTGGGGCTTCCTGTTCGCCTGTATCTCTTTCTGCCATATCTGGGCCGTCATGCCCTGCATCAAGAGCTACCTGATCGAGACCCAGTGCCTTAGCCGCGTCTACTCGCTCTGCATCCACACCTTCTGTGACCCGCTGTTTGAGGCTGTCGGCAAGGTGTTCAGTGGCGTCAGGGTGGTCCTGCGCAAGGAGGTATAAAAGCACTGGGCCACAGGTTGGCTTCAGACTTAGCTGTTTGATTGTTTGGCCCTCCAGTTGAGTCTCATTTAGCAGCAGAGTCCTAACCGCCTCTGAACCTAGGAGCTATCATTACGGCCAAAAGCCCATAAACAAAATACTCCTAGCTTACTGTCCCACTTTTATTCAAGAAAAGAGCTGGTTTGTTTGATACGAGTGGAAGGTTTATCTGTCCTAGTCTTGCTTCTAATTCCATATTTATAGCTATTCAGCCAACAGCTGGCGGGACACTCTTCTGTCTGTCAACAGATTCATCAAATAATCATCATGAACGCTGTTTTAAAAATGATTTTAAAAATGTTACCATGTCTCTAATAAAACATGTGGTAAATGCTTCTTAATTGTTGCCTTAAATTAAACCAAATAGAAATGAGAAAAGTCTACAGTTTGCAAAACATACAGAGGTGCTTTTGTATTTAATGCCATAATGTGACATGTTATGTATGTAAACAAGAATTAAAACATTCAGATTCTACCGAGTTATTTCTTTGAATGTAACACAATCATTTGCCAATTTTGAGCATTTTTTTTTTCACCTGCACTGTTGTGTGATGGTCCTATAGTTGTACTATTTTGTACACATTAATATTTTTAAGACCCATCGCATGCTTTAAAAATTCAATACAGCAAGCTGAAAGACCAGGTGTGTTCGTGTCACACGTGACCGAACTATGGAAAACAATGCATTTAAAATTCAAGAGAATAATTTAAAATAAATGATAAAATGCTTTGACAAAAACCTGACGAAATAAAACATGGGGACTCTACCATTTTCCACAGGGCAAACTCATTACATGTATTCCATGAAACTATGACGAATCTGAAATGCTGTCTCTGAAGTATATAGAACGAACCCTGAGATATCATTCATTTCCATTCATCATTTCAAATTCAGCGGCTTTTCCGGAACGTTGCGGTTTTTTGGATTTTCTTGTGCCGCCGCACGTTTAAAACATGCTGTTACATCATCTGTACGCCAGATGGCACAAGATTTAAAAACCTGACAAAATCAGGGCAATCTGGAGTTCTTGCACTTACGTGGTATACGTCTAGGTTTTCTTTAAAGTCTTAAGCTGATTTAAAAATAATAAAAAAAATTATTTGAAATTAAAAAAAGCTGATTTAAAATTAAAAAAGACTAATGAAATCCTAAAAGGTTGATTTGTGTGCTAAATACCAGAAGCAACACATTTTGTTATGATCAAAAATTATGTCAATAATATTTTAGAAATCAAAATATTCGCTAATGTGTTATTTGAAAAAAAAAATCAAAATAATATGGAATTATACAAAAGAGTATTATTTAAATTAAGTTAACAAGGTTATTTAAATTTAACGTTAATTAAGTTAATCACCAAATGGCATTTACACCTCCTGATAACCTAACCTCTAGCAAAATGTTGTGCATACCATAACAAAAACACACAACACAGTGATATCAAAAATACACACAATACAGTGATATCAAATATACACGCAATACAGTGATATCAAATATACACTCAGTGGCTCCATTTTAGATGCTTCTGCTCTTTAACACAAACCGCCTGCACCTCTGAAACATGAATCATGTGACTTACAACATGCAGATGGTCAGAAAGCTCAACTATTGCGCAGCTAAGCATTAGTGATTTTTAATATGGTATGACTGTTAATGCCGATGGTGGTTCGAGCATCTTAAAAATAACCACCCTCCTGTGGCTGTCACACACTAGAGTTTTAGCGCTTATAGTGAATAATGACATCAGTTAAAAAAAAAAAACACCCAGTTAGTGGTAGCTCTGTTGACTTCTTAATGAGATGCGTCATTGGAGAAGGGTTAGCCTGGCTTAAGCTAATATAAAACCAGGACAAACCAAAGCAGACCCTCGGTACACACTGGCTTGCAAACAGGCATCACCAAATGCACAACTTGACAACCATTAAGCTTATTTTGGAGCCAAAAATAGGGTCCGACCTGGTACTACACAGGTATACTTAATAAAGTGGTCTTTGAGTGTTTGTAAACCAATGAAGTGCATTGTGTGCATTTGAAGCATACTTTGCACTCACAGCAAAATTTCATTTTTTTTTTGGAGATGCAATGTAGTAAAATGTTCAGTATGACCTTCTGTACCATCTTCAGGAATATACATTTGACCAATTTCATGCTGAATACTATATGAGCTGCCTAAATTATTTCGGGTAAAAATACATTACTGCATGAGGGCTAAGCAAAATAATGATCACAAGTGAGTAAACAGTTAACATAATGACTTTATTCAGCTGTGCGATTTAATGAAACCAATGGCCGTTACATTACAAGGACACACAAAACGCATCAAAATTACATCTAATTGATAATTAATATCCTGCCGTCTCACCCCGGCTCTTAATGAATTATAATCTTCAAACAAAAATAAATACATTTGCATTCGTTAGTAAAATGACTAGTTTTCTTCTACCTCCGCTTTTCTCTGTAATTGACTGTCTGCAGAGGCCAGGTTTAGGCACAAGGAGCATTTCTGGCTGAAATGTGAATAAAGCTCTTTACGGCCTGGGCAGAAAGTCAAAAAACTTTCTTCCGATGGTAGCTGGTTTGAAGCTCTTTTGGTAACGTAAATGAACAGTGTGGTTGCACGTGATGGGTAATGCTGTAATCAACCTAGTCAGGCTGCAAGCAAACGACGATATAGTAGGTGGTAAAGGTTTCAGCATGGATGCTGAGCCACCTGAGGATGCATCATGGACAGCAAGCATGCATATGAGCCTGGCACAACTTGAGATATGATTTTCACGGTGGTACTCAGGAAGGGCGGTTGGTGCTGGAGGGGATGGGGGTTAGGTGGTGGAGGTCTGTGTGATACTCCTCTGGCTGCTGGTGCTTCTGATCACGAAAGTGGATGTGTTGCTCTGGGGGCTCGAGTCCTGCTTACAGTGGCACCGCGAGGACTTCAGGTAAAGGGTGGAACAGCAGACGAAGTGTTCCACCAGGTCATGGAACAGGTGGCCCGCAAAGCACATGTAGATCCAAGGGTTGCAGCAGCTGTTCAGGCTGGCCAGCAGCATGGCGATGATGAAGGCAATGTCTGAAAAAGAGAGGAAGCAAAGGCACGCCGTGTATTTGGGCCACTCATAGATGAGTACTAGCTGCATGCACGCATGGGATGTGGATATCTGAGGACGGGACCAGTCGACAGAGGCGCGTATTTAAACTCCACGCTTTCAGTTTTCAGACTCTCAGACAAGGACGGGGTACAGACAGAAATACCACATAAGTTGAAGCACGATGCAGCAGGGCAGAACTGCACGGGGGATCAGCTGAATGAAGGAAAATTGCTGATCCTAGAACTGGCATCACAAAACAAAACACAGGAAGCCGATACAGAGCCATTATTGAAAAGAAGGGCCGAGGGGTTATTAATAAACCCACCTAGCAGAGCCAGTGATCACATCTCCCCCAATGCGGTGTAATTTAAGATCAAGAAAAATACTTTGATCTATGTCAATCTTGAGTCGAATGCTGTATATGCAGCATACGCTTGTAAAACTTCTTTCAGAGGGACAATTTAAAGCTTCTTACCACATGGGTCATGCAGAATAGAACAGAACAGAACTCCGGACCAAAATCAATTATGTATATTATTGACCCTATAATAATGGGAATTATTAAAATTTGTCTGTTTGATCAAATGATTATCCAATCTTGAGTCCATGCAAATTTAGTATTTTTAATCACGTGACTGCAAAAGTAGCTTAATTTTATATTTACTGAGCCATGTTTACTAGAGTCACCATAGCGCAATATTCCACACAGTCAAGAGATCAGATCTCATGTATTCATGAATGTGCTTTAAATAAAATTCAATAACAATGCAGAAGATTAAATTTACTACTAGTGCTTAGGTAAAGATTTATAGAAACAGAGTATCCTCTCTGCTTAAGCATGTAATATTATCTTTTATTTCTTGTATATCTAACTGTTCCTTACAAATCTGGCAGCATTATTTTATAGACAATACTGTTCTTGGAGCATGCATGAAACCAAACTATAGTGTAAAGTCTGTTGAAGCAGAATTCATACTGCAAAAGTGCATTGCCATTTTATGAGCAGGACACTTGGTATCAAAAATGTATCCATGTTCATCTTCTGAATGTAAGATATGAAAAATTAACTGTACATTGATTTATGATCCGAGGAATTCTTTGCCCAAGTCATGATACGATGCCGTGATTCTCAGCCACCTGTGAAAATCCTAAATAATGCTTCAAAATACATGGTAGGTGGGAGTATCCTAAACTAACCAATCAATGCTGGGGCTACTCCCACCCACCAAATGTTTTGAAGGCTCATTTGTCCCAATGCTGGCGCTAAATGAGGCTTCAAAATCCATGGCTGACAAGCTAAAAAGTCTTCTGGGGTTCCCAGTGAAACTTGAAATAATTGCCATAGTGACAGCATGCTCAGTGATGAAGTGTAAGAAATTTATTTTCTGTATGATCACTCACATTTCAGCCTGCTCACTGCTCTTTTTAAAAATATCATAAACACATGACCCTAGAGAAATCCAAGCATGAAACCAACTTTGAATTTTTATCAAATGCTTTGTTGTGATGATGTTTTTTTATTGTTATTTAAACAGCAGTGCAATTTTCAGCGTTCGCCTATGCATTAATAATTTGGGAATTCACTTGCCTTTTTGAAAATTAAAAACAAATTTGGGGCTTATATGGGAGAAGAAAAACGTTACAGTGGTAGTTAGTGGACTGCGGTGTTCCATCTCTCTTTATCACATCCAAATTTCCATTATATTCTTATAACTTTTTGCATTTTCCATTATACTTTTGCAACCCAAACCAAAAACCATGAAATATGAGCCAAAATAGAAGCTGAAAATACACCACTAATATCAGTCTTTTACATTAACATAATGTGTCTTCCTACTTATAAAGACTGGTTCTAAAGCAAACATCTGCAAACTCACATTTTTTTTAAGTGATTTTTGCCAAGATTTCTCCAGCTTTGAGACCTAGGCTATTTTTTAATGTTATGAATGTGTGTAAGACAATTAAACAAGGATAATGAGAACAGTTTGCCTCCTGTCCCCATGTATTTGTGTGAGCAGTTCTCCTTCCAGAACTCCAGTTTCCCCTGGCCGTACAAAAACACGCAGTTTTGTGAAATTGCAGGTCTAAATAGTTTGTCATTTTATGTGAAAGCATGCTGTGTATTTCCTGAGAGGCCCCAGACTGATTGTGACCCTGTACTAGGTAAGTAGTTATATGAGATGGATGGATGTATGGAGGAATAATAATGACCAATTTTTACAAGTTCCATTATCAAAACTTTCAAGGCTGCACAAGTATGATTTTAACCCCAAAATACCAAACAGTAAAGAATGAGCAATGCCTCACAAAAATGATGAGGTTTTCCAATAAATAATATTTCCAAAAAGTTTAATATCCAAGTATGTTTTTTTTCATTTAACTTATGGCATTTATAATTAATCTAAATCTCCCTTAAAGAAATACTGTATGTTCAAACATACTGCATGACTGGGAACAATAATTGCTGCAACCCAACATTACTGTTCTAATCTATATAGCATTCCAGTAAAACAATTATTTAAAATGATCAATAATAATAATAACAATAACAATAATATCTAGTGCATTTTAAATGACTTTTACAATACACGACCATTTTCTTATTTGCCATGTGTTTCACAGGCCTGAAAAATCTTTTCAAAATGTAAGGTTTTCCAGGATCAATGAATTCCACATATCATCTGTTTCATAAAGGATGCAATAGGAGACTAAAACTAGCACAGAATGTTTAAGGTGGCTAGAGCTGATAAAAAGTACGGTGCAAAAGGGTTAGGTGGGCACAGAAAAAATTTAAGGCCATTTATCTGGGCAGTGTAGTATCTTCGCTAAGACAAAAAATCAATTTAGCATCAGGATATACATACAATACAGAGTAATACAAAGTAAAAAGACTTTTCTGTTCACCAAAATGTTCCTGATATCTGGTTGGATGGCTAGAAGAACACAGCTTTGATTCCCAAATGTCTCCTGTAGAGCACCCCAGCCATTCCATGTATTTGCTAAATTTCATCCGTGGCTCACTTAATTTGTTCATTTAAGTAGTTCATTAACTTTATCAGATACTGAATAGCCGAACAAAATGTACTCATAGTACAATTCAATAGTGCCAATAACAGACTGGTATATTGAAAAGCAGCTAGGAATTCTGGGATGACCTGATGAAATGTTATGAAGTCTGTAAACTGATAAACTTTGAACGTCATACTTTTACATCAGTATAAACATAATTTCCTCTGTCTGTTTAAGACTTTTGCACAGTACTATACTGTATATGCTATTAAAATACAAAAAAAACGTTACCATTTATGCAGGTATAACTATCATTTTATTATTCTTATTGCTCCATTGGAGATACTGTGAGCCAATGAAGTCATTCAAGCTATCAAACCTTGTTCTGTTGAGCTTGTATCAAAACAAAATTCTGCAATGATGGCGATGTTCATTCTTTAGTCGAGAATAAACAACATCACTTAATTCAGGAGATGTGAGCAAGACAGGCAGAAATCAGTAGATTTTGCCCTTAAATTATTTTATGTGTGTAAATTTGAAATGAACATTTTCATGTCGTGCACCTTCGTTGTGCTTGATTCTGTTCCTTTGGCAGAACTACACATCAGTGCCTGCATCACTGCCCACATCAGAAGTTCTACAATGAGGCAGAGTGTGGCTCAAAAGAAGACCTGACATGCCACAAGAGCTCCATGCCTGAATTACTCATCGATCTAAAGATTCCACACACTGCCCTCAGAGATGAATTACACCAAAGAGCATAGTGGTGGCATGCAGGCCACGGCACTTCGGACGGATACTTCACTTAAAGAGTCTTGATTTGTATTACTTTATGCACTGATTCCAAAATCTGATGATTTCAGTGGTTTTCCCAAGGAGCAGTGAAATAGCTGCCCCGTTTAGCATGCTGTATAAGTCAGATTTGATCCCAGGACCTGTGACTAATGATATCCATCAAATGAGATATCAACAATTAGCTCATCTGTTTAGTAATCCATTTTCCTGTCTCATTTTCTAAACTGCCTATTGTATACGAGGTTGTGGGGGGGGGGGGGGCTAGAACCTGGAAAAGGAACGGAAAAATTATTTATCAGTGTAGTAGTGATGCAATGAAAGTCCAAATAAAATAAATCAGCATAGGTTAACTGCCTGCCAGCATGCTAAATTGGACACTGATCTTACTAGCAATATAATACTGGCATGTGACACTATATTTGACTCCATTTTTCATAAATAGCAGTTTACATTGATTGCGAAATTGAGTAAGTTTAACTACTACATTTCTATCCAAATCAAGCCATGTCCAAAGAAAACCATTTGATTAAGTCTAAGTCAATTCTAAGTAGGGGATATTACAAACCAACATAGGGCACTTCAGACAAATTAAAAAATGGATCACCATTACCTTCTTCATTGCCGCTATCACTCTGACAAAAGTTAAACTATAGCATGGTAAGGGCTCCCACACATATATATGGCCATGCCTGGCTAGCAACAGGAAAAGGACTGTGATGTAACGTGTCTCGATAATAACAGGATAATCCTTTCCCTGACACCATTGCTAAATTCCCTCTGCAACGAGCATTAATCTACCAGTGCGCTGTGGCCAATGGTAATGGCTTCTTCTATTTTACAGCAGACTGCATTACTGTGTGACGGAACCCCCAAAACACTCTCAAAGGTCAGCTCCTGCATTTGAGGAGATCTGTCATACTATTGGGCTCTCCCTGTGTTGACCTTCTGCATGCTTGATAGGACTAAGCTCTGTTAAATGAACCATCTACCACTTCAAGTGCTGTACAAATGTAAATTACTTCCTTAATTATTACTCCAGTTGTTTTGTAGCGGGATGCTGGCGAACCTGGTTTTCGTGAAATTGAGTAGGCTAATAATTAAGGATATATACTGTATAGCACTATACAGTAATGGTAAGCCTAGTGTGATGACCATATCCAAAACTGACATGGGCTGAGATCTATTAGGAATATAACAGTCTACAAAATTCGAGATCCAGCAAACTTTCTAAGGGCTCCAAACCACAATACAGCCGTGTAACCACAATACAGAAAAACGGGCCAAACAAAAAATCTCAATAGAACTCAATACACAACAAAGTTAAAACAAAATGACTTTTGGATCAGCATCGGTATCAGTCGATATTTACGGCTGTGTCATCGGAGATGAAAAAGTGGTATTGAGTCACACCTATTTTTTCTCTTTGTAAAACAGGTACAACATGAACAAGACAACATGTAATCTATCTAGTTACACGACATCTAGCAAGGCTTCTTCAAAGTGAAGACTGCTCAGATCATTATTGGCACACATCTCACAGACTGTTGTGAGCCTAGTCATAATAAGCTAATACACTGCCGCACAAGGTCAAACCACAACGTAAAGGATGCCAGCCATCTTTTCACAACCTTGTTTTCTGGCTCCTTCCCTGGTGCATGTTGCCTCGCTCTGCACCTCTTTGCTGGGTCACTTGATATCTCCCTGTTGGCCCTGACGGTTCCCAGGTTGGCCATTCGACTAATGCTGGCACTCTGAGCCAGCTCTGCTCCCTTTGACACCTTTAGGCCAGGTTGCCATTTAAGCCACTGGTATGAGCGGCTGGTATGATCCAGTGGCAATCTGAGAACGACCCAGGTAATAGAGCTAGGAATGTCCGGTCTATGGATACTCGATGCCTATGGTTGGACACCTGCTGTAAGGCCTCTGTGTCCTTCCTGTACCTTTGTTCCTATGTACCTGCATCCCTCCCAGAATCCCAGTTCTTCTGCACTGTTGATCTCCTTGAAGTTACTTCTCCATCCTCCTGGCTCTCCATGGTCTCCTTGAAGTCCTGGTCTGTCCTTTCCGCTTTGTCGTTCCGTGTTCATATCTTTCCATGCAGTGCCGTTCTAAGCCTGTGCTCAACGAGCCAGCAGCGATCCTGGGTGCCCCTCGCCAAGTCACACTGTTCCCAACGTTCCTCTCACCGAGTGATGTCCTATAACACACCCCCCGAGCTGCTCCGATCTCTCCGTGATGCGTTTCTTGGTGTAGTCCTGTCTTGTCTCTCCATGTGTTCCCTGTCTCTTCGTGATTCGCCTCCCTAGGTGTTCTCTCCGCTTCGTGACACATCTTGCCCCCCTGCTCTGAGACACATTTTACCTCAACCACCTTTCAACCATCCCAGGTCTGGCAGATGTAATAGGATCTTGAAGACTTGGATAACAAGATTCAGGGACAATATTTAACCTGGCACAATTTGGCTCCCTAAAATAAGCTAACTGCCTACCAAATCCTATTTTAATAAACACTTTGATACTTTATTCCTCAGGTTCTTCCACCAATTCATCTCTTCCAACCATAAATGCTATTTGTTTGTTCATTCAAAATTGTTATTTATTATCAGCTGCCATATTTAAGATTGAAGTTTAAAGATATTCAGGTTTTTAACCAGTATAGTGGGTGTTTTTCTTTTTAATACTTTTTTTTTTTTTAGCCAAGGGAAACAAAACCTTCACATCAGCCTTTCAGTTTGGGGTTTGCTTATTATTCTTTATGAAAGATTCTTCTAGAAATATTTAGTCATGGCAGTTTATTTCATAACATGGCAATTTCCGTAAAGCAATTTTTTAAGGCAGATGCTAACATGATTGATTGATGATCCTGTAAACGGATGTTGACTAAAGTCATAGGATACATTCTGCCTTTTCAGCATGACATGAACTTGAATTGCTTTTATGACTTATCATGGAGAATGAGACATATTACAAGGTAAATGTATCCATACTGCCCAGAAATAAACGCCTACCAAGACACTCAGATTTGGACATGGCCAGTAGATCTTTGTATCCCGGTCGATTTAGACTCCACAAAGGTGTCTTTGAACAGCCAAACTTTCTCGTCTTCCACTAAACATCTACTGACAGTCTGCACTGCGGTAACGAGGCCGTGACGTCAGAGCTGGGCAGAGGCATTAATTAAATACTGTTCGTGAAGCAATTAATTGCACATGTCGTATTGCTGAGTTACTCATTACTGTGCAAAAAATTCTACAAACCGGAATAGTACGAAAAAAATTGTACAACGGCGTCTCTTTGCGTGAACATGTCCGGAACACAGTTTTGTATATAATAAACGGAAAAACACAGAAAGTGCATTTTGTCCCCTTTAGTCATTGATAACAAAATATAACATTAATCCAAATAGGCTTCAAACCACATAGAATTTTCAACAGTGAAATAAAAGACATCCTATGTTCAGTAGAAACGTGTAGTCTATATGAGTTTTTTTTTTTTTTAAATCTTGTAATAATTTGACAAAAGCCATTAATTTACATTTTGATAGAGGTTTTAGTGTTATTATTGTTCATTATAATAATAATTTTATTATGGACTCTGTCAGTTCAGTCACCGTGGATGTTTACCTTCTCTGGGGGCCCCGGGGTCCCACGCCGACCACATCTGCACGGTGAAGAAGGGCGCCCAGCAGACCACGTACGCCAGGACGATCACGAAAGTCATTTTGACCGTCTTGATCTTGGCCTGGGATATCAGCTTCACGCTGCTCACGCTGGATAGCGCGGCGCTCTTCGCGGTGAGAGTGATGCACTGACCCTTCCTGTTTTTCAGTCTGAAGTTCTGCCAGATCCTGAAGCTGATCAGTCCATAACAAATGCTCAGGACGGCAACAGGTATGACATAGATGGTGAGGCTAATCCAGGTCACATATGCTTTGGCACCCCAGGGCTGCACAAATTCTCCCCAGCAGTCATAGACTCCGTTGCCCACCTCCTTCAGGGAGAAGATGTACGCCTGAGGAGTGCTGAAGAGAAGACTAAGCGCCCAGGAGACGATTACATAAAATCGGTCCTTCTTCCTGTGCAAGGAGTGCAGCGGTTGACAGATTGCCAGGCATCTGTCTATGGACATTAGAACGAGCATATAGGTAGAGGCGAACATTCCCACCACCTGCAGGTATTTCACCAATCTGCACAAGAAATCAGGTCCGTAAAATCGAAAGGTGATATCCCAGATGAGTTGTGGCAGGACCTGAAAGATAGCCACGACAAGATCGGCGATGCTGAGATGCTTCATGAAATAATACATCCGAGATTGAGCGTGTTTTGTCGTGTGGATCGCTAGCAGGACACACAGGTTTCCAGCCAGAGCAAGCAGCAGGACCAGGACGAGTACGGTCACCTCCACTTTGGCCACCTCTTCGTTTCGCTTCAAGGGGTTCTCAGTCTGGTTGCTCCTATCGGTATCGTTGGTAAAACTGGAGTTTGTCGAGGACCCATTCACTGCCCAGAAATCCAGATCTCTAGAAGTACCATCCATGGCGATTAGTGGTCTTAATTCCTGCTCTTGGACTACGAGTAACTATGATGCGCCTCCCGAAGGACCTCGGAGGTGGATGGAATTTTACCACGACCGCTGACACTGACACTTGCACAAGTTTCCCATTTGGATCTTCAATTAACTTCACAGGCGTGAGACCTTGTTAGAGATCCTGTCACATTCCTCATCGAGATGAACTATGAGAGGATTGGGAAAAAAAATATAGAGATTTTTTTTTTTTTCCCGAAATTTTCTAAGCGTTATGCAACACATATAGGTTTATATGTATTTATAAAACATAAAGACGGGGTCAATAAGCGAATATAAGCCAAAGTAAACCCATACATCAAAATACAGTTTTTATACAGATGGGACCTTTGTCCTGGAATAAAGTATTTATTGTTATTGTTATTATTATTAATAATAACAACAACAACAATAATAAACATACCTTCAGTTGTAATGTGCGAATCCGATAATTTCAAAATTTCTAAAGCTGGTACCGAACTAAATACAGGTCTTCCAACGATTTATAAATGCTGTAATGTATGAAACTCCCGTTCATTTGCTTCGGCAGAAGTCCAACAAGTTCGATTTTGCTCCATCCTTCTTCCCCAAGATGACTCTGTGTCTGCACCAAGCCCGAGGAGTTGGCTCCTGTTATACATGGCTAGCGGTAGATGTCCCTGTGATCCGGACCACCCCTTCAGCAACTGAAAGAGCGACCGGGCAACACCGAAGCAGAATCGGAGGGGTTTGTTCTAGGTAGATTTATGCAACCAAGAGCATTACGTGCGTCTTGGGTCATTCTTTTATTAACGAAGCACATCTAAATATTCCAACGACATATGCATTGAAAAATGAACTTTAAAAGCGTAACACTGTGACAGAAGATAACCATTTTTGGATGTGGTTCGAACAGAGCCACTTCACTGAAGGCACTCTTTGCCTTATAGCCGTAATACATGTGGCGTGCAGTACATTTAGTATGCTACAGCAAACACTTAAATATTTGCTGAATTCTTATGGGCTTAATGTGTTACTTACATAGGTGTGTGTGCGCGCGCGCGCGCGTGTGTGTGTGTAACACTAAGACTAATTTTAATGTAGATGTGATCCACCCATACATTACTCAAAAATCAGACCAAAAAGCATGCATGACTGTCTGTTTTAATATTGATCAGCAATTTATTTAAGGCTTTTAAAATCTATTAAAGTTTGTGTTTCCAAAAATGGGGGGAGCACAATTGCAGAGGCATGGGTTGTGACCACAAAATCTTTACTGAACGAGAAAAACAAAACTCAACATAAGGAAACAATGCTACACAAAGTCTTTATCCACAAAGAAGAGTCTCGAGATTGAGCAGAATCAAGTAATACTGGCCTGCAAGACAGTATTTTACCAAATCACACAAGAATCAGGAGACAGCTTCTAGTCAAAGTTTACTTAATCAACTAAAGAAAACTCCAACACAGCAAAATGTCCTTGTTTTCCGGAAACTTCTCTGAACCTCAAGGTGGTCCAAGATAGAGATGTCACCTCCTTCCCAGATTTTTCCCTTTCTTTCTTTTCCTAATAATGATTGGTTTCCCACGGCTACTGAAGATCGTTACTGTGTAGGGCCACTTCCCTCTCCTCAGGTTCAAATTTTTTGTTTTAGTTCCTAGCTTTATGGCCCCATCTTCTCTACTTATCATCAACCACACCATTATCCACATTATATTTCTCTTGCTTCCATTTTACTTCCATTTTTCACTTTCTTCTTACACACAGTTCCCTACTAAAGCACATAACATGCAGAATTTAACTGAAATTCCCACTCGTGATTGATTACATGTACAAACCTAGGATCTAATTGTACACAAATAGGCACCAGTCTTCAAGAGATTCTGGCGATTCCTTTCATTCAATAATAGTCTCTTGAAACATAATTACCACGGTTGCCTGCCCTGTGTACTGGTAGCATGTCGAGGGGGTGAACAGCCACTTGATCTTTTTTCCTCCTTGCTGAGGTGTCTTTGGTTCTTCTCCTCCGTTGTTCTCTGCTCTTTTCCTTTTCCACCTAAGTTTACTCTAACTACCACACACTCCTGTTAAGTGCAACTCATTTGTGAAAGGCGCCATAAAATCAATTGAATTGTGTCAAAAGTCATACAATGTCAATCTAACAGCA
This sequence comes from Gymnarchus niloticus, assembly GCA_009936485.2. NCBI lineage: Eukaryota > Metazoa > Chordata > Actinopteri > Osteoglossiformes > Gymnarchidae > Gymnarchus > Gymnarchus niloticus. The sequence goes on along the minus strand of JAACJT020000086.1, from coordinate 19,934,369 downwards.
GCCAAAGGTAGCTCAAGTTTAACTGCTGAAAACTAACACAAATTAGCTACATCATGTATACAATACTGTTTACAGCAATATAAAGCAGAATACTGTTTATGTAAGGCTGTTAATTTAACCAAATTCTGAAGAAATGGATTATATTTGCATCAACATTAGTGCTGTTCTCTGATTCCAGTCATTCATCTGCCTCATAAATTTTGTAAAAAAATTTCTTTAGTAAACAACTGGAGTATCATTTTTGTGGGCTGAAAGTTATGGCTGCAGATTCCTGTCTGTTGCATTTAGCTTGAAGTATAGCTTTCCAATACTTGCTGTTTCTACTGAATGATCCAGAAGCTTTTCACTTCATCTTCACCAGTCTTTGTGTCATGCTGATCCTGTTCCACTGGATCTCCAGCAGGCTAATGCTACCACAGAAGGGGGGGAAGAATGAAGTACTTTACATCTTCTCAGCACAATAGATAGGCTGGGAGATGACAGAGAATCCTGCTGTTGCATGTGTGATGCTAGTTATAGCTTCATTTGTTTAATCAGTTCTCGAAAATCAGCCTGACAACACTGCTTAACATCCTCAATAGTTGAACAATGAATTCTGTATTCACCAAGATCCAGGGTATAAAACCTTAACCAAACCAAGACCAAAGCCTCACTTTGACCTGAAAACAGAAGCTCCCATTCATAAACTTGAAACATACCGCACAGCTGAAGCAGATCTGCACCGAGAAATGAGAGGGCAGCCATTCATAAACATCATTGCGGCAGACTGATTAATCACTGCAGGCAGACATTGATTGTAGTTATTCTTGATTGAGGTGGCATAAAAAGGTTTTTGGAGCCCAAAGAAGTGAATATAATTTTAAAAATTGACTCTATTTGAAGGCATATGTATTACAGTTTTATTTATTTGCTCAGGTTTTTTTTTTCAGTTTCAGTTCTGATAACATTTGATGCCGACAATACTTTGAAAAATATATTAGTTCTAGCTTCATATAGCTAGCTATCAAGACAGGGGTCATACAGAATAATCTTTTGAATTGCCAGATAAAACCAGACAATTCCTTGTTAATTTAATGAAATGCTGCAGTGACCACTGACCGTGCTGTTTTGGCAGAGTAAGACAAGGTGCTGGCAGAGTGCGTACACTTATTTGACAAATCACACTGCAGGAAGCCCCCTAGACAGCCAGCAGGTGTAAACATATCCAGAAAACCGAGAGGAATGACTGATGCAGAGCTTTGCTTTTTGATGCAGGAAGACAGCAGGATTGTCGAGATTCAAATCCTAAAGTCAGACTTTCAGTTTTCTCCAATCAGAATTCAGGTTTGACTATAGGATACGTTAAACCCACTTTCTGCAATACAAACTAAGGGCTCAATAGTGTGTGTGACCCTATAGTGTTTGGGTTCTATAGTTATACCTGGATTCTAGTTGGAGAAAACTGAAAGCTCGACTTGAGGATTTGTCGATTTCCTGCATCTCCCAGAATGTCTCCAATCAGAATTTATGTTTGACTATAGGATTTGTAAAACCCACTCATTGCAATGGGCCCCAGGTCTAACAAAAGTGAAATCGCACTTCTGTAAACTCATAACATGTCACATTATAGTCCTGAGACAAAGAGACAATCGGCCGCTATAGATTTTCCTGCACTTTTGCAATGTCATTGCCCTTTCAAACTAATAACCTGTCACTAAGAAGCACCACTGGATTTCTTTTGTTTGTTTTGTGGCAGAGGTCTACAAAAAGGGCAATACAGAGGTAGGGAATAGCCAGGTCAACTAAAAAAGAAACTTTACTTGGGGGAGAAAAACAAAAGAAATAGGATCAGAGCCAAAAAGTGAAAACTCTAATGTCGATCACAGCTCTCTTCTACCCACTGCTCAAACACTCACCTGCTGACCCTAACAAGAACCCAAACAAGCCAATTAGTTCAATCAGTGCTGCCAGCAAGGTTGCATTGATTGGATTACCTATGTGTATGGGGCTGGTAATCAATTACCAAGGCAACCCAATGCTCACAGAAACATACCTCTACACCGTTGCTATGATTTTCATTGTGTTGCTATGTTTGCTCAGTGTGTAGCACCGCTGCGTCTCATTTCTGGGGTTGGGGGTTTGAATCCCACCCCCATTCTGTCTCTCATGTGAGTTCCCTCTCACAATCCAAACACATGCAGTTTGGCTAATTTGTGGTATCTAATCCAGGGTGTTCTCTAGTCTTGTACTGAGCACCAGTTCCCTTGTGACTCCCAACCAGGATAAGTGGATAAAATATGCTTGGATGAATATTTTCTACAAAGTGAAACACTCAGTGGGGACTGTTGCATGGACTAACACATTTTTAATTTCAATTATACCACGGATGAAGTGTCATTTTTTGAAGAACAAAGCCATTTTTGTTACTGTTAGAATACAAAAATGTCAGGAGCTAGCCTGCTTTACTTTAAGCAATACTTAAACTGTCACCTTAATTAGCCATATTTATGACATTAAAAACGACAATTTTTTTCTGAAGACATCCGTACTCTCTTCCTTTCATCTTACGTCTGTGCAACTTACTCAGCATGGAGTCATAATGAACCTGCAGGAGCCAGGAAGCATAGAACACACACTGATCACACACACCCATACACCCAATGGATAATTCAGCCTATTATAGAACACACACTGATCACA
>JAACJT020000086.1:19876454-19923019 GCA_009936485.2 Gymnarchus niloticus | reverse complement strand
GAGGACAGGGCGGCCTGGCGTGCTGTGGTCCATGGAGTCGCGAAGAGTCGGACACGACTGCGTGACTAAACAACAACTATATTATAGCACTGATTGTTATTGTTATTATTGTTTATTTTGCTGAAACATTATCCAAAGTGATCTGTACTTTTCCCATTTGTACAGACGGAAAACTTACTGGTGCAATGTCTGAGTGGAAGGTAAGCATGGCTCTTCTTGGCATTAGAACAACCGTTAGGTGATGTCAGCTTCATTGATCATACAGGCCACATTCAATATGTACTCGATCTGCCATTTTTCAAATCACAATTGCTTTCTGTAAATGGTTACAATATACAACAATTACAAGGTGGTATTTGACTTTACTGAAGATGGATGGATGGACGGACGGACGGGTGGACTGATGGATTCATGTTTTGAAAATATGAGAAACAACAATATAGGAGCGGGAATCCTGCTAACTTTTATGTCCAGTTGCTTAATGTGATCAGATCTCCTTTGTCAAAAAAAAATACAATGTAAATTTTTGTTGTGTTTTTAGTTATACTCACACATTGTTTTCTGTTTTGGTCAGAATCTGCATTTCAGCTGGTTTTGAGAAGACAGTACAAAATATCAGAACAGCATATTAAAATATGGATAAAAGCAGTTTGCTGTTTGTGAATGGAGCACTCAGATGCTTTTAAAAGCAGTGAGCCAAATACAGTTCATCAGCAGTTATGGCTAGCTAATACGTAAACCAGTTCCCAAGGGCTAGAGCTGTAATGTATCACTGCATCTTCAAATTACAGCGAGATCAAAGGCTGAACTGAACAATACCAGTTTTTCAGAAACTGGACCTACACTGTGAACATAATGTTTTAGCTTCAGAGTTAAACTATAACTTCAAAAAAAATGAAATTATACACCACGTTCTCTTCATCATCAGATGATTGCATTTGTATCCAAAATCTGTTGTTAATGAAATAACTGGCTCTTTATTTAGAGAAATCTTACTTTCTAACATAATCAACGGATACTGATTTATCTGTACGGCAAGTACAAGGAGAACAGAACTGATACTTTCTCCAGTATGTTAGTATATTTCTTCTGTTAGTATTAACAGCTATCTAAATCCTATTATGTCGTATATTGATTATTTTCAAGGTAAAAGTTGCATCAAATCCTCTTTAGGGCTCGTAGCCTCAAAAGGAGCAAAGGTTTCAACTGTAATTCACTGTCAGGCTTATTAGCAATTTGATCTGTTACTTGAGTACTCAAATACATGCTGTATAATACATGCATCTTTTTAAAAAGTACAACTGGAGAAAAATCACTTCAGAATATTTTTTTAATCATGACAGAAGAATCGAACAGAATAAACAATTAATGCTGTCTCAGCCGGTCATAATTCAAGCATAATAGGGTTAATATCAGCCAAAGGTATTTCTAGCGATCCAATGTCAATCAATGTATTCTCCTGAACCCTAGATGACACCACATGACAGACCATGGGGATTCTGTCACTTTGCAAACCACCTGGACAGGGAAAGGATTCAAGTACAGGGCAACAAGCTTATTTCCAGAATTGTGGTCTATAATCAGGCAAAAGGCCAAAGAACAGGTACAGGCAAACCAAGGCAGCCAAATCCAAACCGTGATCCAATTCCAATGTCCAGAGACTGGCAGGGACTCAGAAAGTTGATGGCAGACAGGAAGCAGAGGGCAAAAAAGCGAATGAAATCACAAGACGAAGGAAGAGAGAACCAGGCAAGCAAGCTAGTGTGAAACACAGCAACCAGACGCGAAAACAACTGCTCAGCATGGTCAGACACTTAATGCTTTGCACAGAGGTACCTGAAAACCATGTGGTTTTGCACCATGCAAATAATTCAAGCTGGTGAGTTATAGCTCTGTTTTAGTATTCAGTGGAGGTGGAGCAGAAACAGACTGGGCATGGCTGGATGGATGCTTGGCTTACTTTCAGTTGGACACCCGCTATTATCCTCATGGCAAGAAACAGGCCAAGCTTGGGTTACAGCGCCTTGCAAAAGAATTCAGACCCTAGAGAAAATCATGCATTTTACTGGGTAACAAAATGATGATTTAATATTCCTTACTCTGCTGTATTTTAATTGTAAATCAATAGGAATTGAGTAATTTTACATCTCAGATTACTTAAAAAGTTTTGTCATTTCTCATGTTTTGTGGTTTGCGTAATTATATAGACCCTTTCATTGTGACAAACCTTAATTATGTTCATAGTTCATACAGCACCACTGAGCACAGATTAGGACGTCCCTCAAACCTGAGTCGCTGGGCAGGAATAAAACTGGTTACGAGACGTGATTCTGACCAACAGCTGCTTTGAAATGGTTACACAGTTCAAAGACAGTATCAGTCAGCCATTTCCTGAACACTGTTAAAAAGAGCCAGTGTAGGTCTGTGGCAAAGAAGACGCCAATGTGTATGAAAACAGTCCAAAGCTTGAGTAAACAACATGGCACCTGGGTGATCCAACAAAAACGGACAAATGATACCGTAGGTCGGAAAATACAAAAATTGAGTATTAAATTTGATGCAGGCTGCACACGGCACATCACCCTTGTTAACACCATTCAAACACCAGAGCATGGCGATGTCAATGCTGTGGTTTGCTTTTCGTCAGCAGGGACTCTAAGGTTTGCAAAGACTGAACGAAGAACAGAGAGCACTTAATACAGGCAAGCACCAGAAGAAACCCTGCTTCAGCCTGACTACAAATCGAGGCAAAAGTTTGTCATCTTTCAGCATGACAATGACGCCAAGCAAAAGGCCAAAGCTACCCTGGAGAAGCTTCAGAAGAAGAAAATGAGCGTCTTGTTGAGTGGCTCAGTGGCCAAGTCTTTATCTAATCCAGTTCTGTGGCAGGACATGAGGACTGCTGTCCAAAAGTGATTTCCAAGCAACTTGAGAGACTTTGAACAGATTCTCTAGCAAGAACGGGCCAAAGATTACACCGTGCTTGTGTAAGAAACTGGTATACGCTTACCCAAAAAGACTCCAAACTGTAATGCATCCCAAAGATGATTGCACTAAATACTGAGTTCAAGTGTGTGAATATTAATTCAACAGCACATTTCAGCTGCTGATTTTAAATATATTCTGTCATGTAAAAGTCATGTTGACTTAAAATAATGATTTTTTTTTTCTATCACATAAAAGGAACCATTAACGCAATCCATTATCAAGCAGCATGTGTGATTTTGTAAAGGGTCTGAATAGTTTTGCAAGGTACTGTATGCCTGCATGTAAACCTTAAATATAGTTTTAAAAATTAAGAAATAACCACGTATAATCATTTTGTGTTGGTCTCAAGACCAACAAGAAATGTTTAAATGCTCCTGGATCCTTTCAATCCAGCACTATAGTTTCAAATCCGTACAACATAAATTAAAACAACATTAAATTCGCGTTATAAAGACTATAAAAGGTGAGCTGAAGCTGTGTAGGAACTACATACGCCTCTTAATTAGCCTGCACTGGTCATAGCTCCCAAAGCATCACTGATGATGGAGACGATTGTCCTTGATAAGATACATCCAACTGTAAGTCACTTAAAAAAAAAAAAAAAAAACACTACTTAATGCAAAGTATATTTAAAAGATCCAAGTGTCATATAGTTAATTCGGGCCTTCCTTTGCACCATTATCATGGAGCAAATTACTGATGTCCATGTTTTACAATCTGCTCCTTAATCTCAATGTTTCAGTCATCGCAGCGCAGTTTTAAGAGGATGGACTAGCAAGAAGTTACAGTGGACTGTAATGCATACGGAAAACAGTTTAATTTTCCGTTCATGTTTATTTTGTAGCACAATATGAATACGGAAAACACCGACCTTTTACTTGCGTTTCATACTCTCCGATGATCTCCTTATCCTTCTTAAACTTTTGCGATGACATGTTGACATCCGATTCCGTGAGTGCCGAGAAAGGAGCAAGACTTCTACCCGAATTGCACGGACGTTTCAGTATATAAACACCAGGATCAGCATCAATCCTCTTTCCCGGATCACCAAACCACTATTCTGGGAGTGAGAGATTACCGGAATGTTCAGTCACATCGGCTTTTTTTCATGTACGACACGCCCACCCGTGTCGAAGGCAAATTAACAGCTGTCTACGGGTTTCCTTCTTGTGGGCATCTCAAGAGCAATGACATCTGGAGAAAAGAAAAAAAAAAAAAAAAACCCTGTCTTTAGTGAAGGGCAGGGGTAGTTTGCAAAGCACCCGACATCATGTGCCTTGTCAGTCCTGCATGCTGCGTGTATGTTAGCCTGTCCGTCTGTATGCAGCTGTAGACTTCTCGATTTCTGTCTTCCTGAGTGTTACAGTAATATACAGTGCGATCCGAATATATTTCATCAAAGTGCTATGCATTGAAGCGGACGTCACATTAGACTCCGCCCACCGCCCCCTCCACATTTCACCGGGTCCCCTGCGGCTTCAGCTGTTCCAACAGCATAGCCCCGGTAGAGCAAGTGGAACATGTTACGTTTCGTGTGGGAAAAATGTGCAATGCAAATCAGTGTCGATGGTTTAGTAATAAAATATTTTTAAAATGATAATAGGTGCATAAATATGTTGGCTGTATTCTGTACTTATTAAAGTAATGCGGCCTCTGCATGGTACATAGAACAAGTCTTGCAGTCTTTTTATAATGAGTGTGCATGTCAGACCAGACACTTCAGCAATTTATTTTTTACTCCAATACCAACTACAGAGCACTTGGGAGACAAATTTGGTGACGTCTTCAAGGTTGTCACCCTGGGTTCAGCATGAAGACATGGGTCTACAATGCAAATTTTATGGCACAGCAGTTGACAACGTAGGTCGACACGGTTTATCAGTAGCTATACTCACCACCAAGCGATAATGTAGTTTTGATGCTCGATCCATTAAAATATTAATTAAAATATTCAGTAAAGCGGTTAATCTACGGAATGCTAGTTCAAGTCAACTGAACAATTTAATAGTTCAAGCTATTCACATGTGATAGGTCTATCACCTAAGCCCTGCTGAAGGATTGTAACCAACGTTTTATGAATCAGGTAAACAGCACAAATGCATAAGCTTATACACATCAACTAGGAATTCTCAATAAATAATCATGAAAAATAGGCAAAACTAATATAGTTCAGTAATAGATGCTAAAACAAGATTTGTTTCTTGGGTAGGACAGTCTTTCACTAAAAATAAATTCAAAGTGTTTTAAGTTTTCAGGAAAAATGCATTCTCACGAAAATATTGCACACAGAAAGGTTTAGAAGCTCAGAAAACAGAAATTATCACACGGCTTAAAAATAAGGAAAAGAAAAAAACAAAGGAAAATATTAAATGCAATTTGTACATGGCCATTACACATTTGTGATTCACCTGTTGTTTCCTGTCATACCTAGCCTTAGGCCAGATGCCTAATGCAATAGGACTTTAAGTATTCAGAAACTGAACCAGCCCTTCATCCACATCACTACGTCAACCATGATAAAAAGAAAAAGCTTAGGGGAAATGATGACTTCCCTGGAACCAACATCTGGGACTCTCAGTAACAAATTCCAAAAACTTAGACAAGTTGATCTAGTTCCTATTAGCCAACAGTTCTCAGGGACCAGTTTTCCCAGGAAATGCTAGAAAGGTTATGTAATTAGTAAAGATTAAATTTATGCTTTTCTATATATAAAACATTTAAAGAACTTAATATTTATTAAGAATTTTAAATGCCTGCACTGCCTTTTATAAAAATATAGTGTCTATTTCAGAGAAGATCTCAGAATTTAACTGTAATGAAGTCCTACCAAAAATACACATTGTACAAAGGCTGTTTAACAGTAAAGTTTACAACATACTTAGATAAAATTATGAAATATTCCAACATGGCTGTCATGGGGAAAAAAATGACAACCATTGAACTTGAGGCTTGTAGCACATTCTACACCAGAAGGGTAATACTGAACCCAAAAAACAAGGATGGATTCTGTTAACTATGCACACAGGGGCGCTCTATAACCCTCCTGTTGGCGAAATAAAGTTAGTTTGGTTCAGTATAGATTGGTGGAGAGATTTCAGCATGAGAGGCGGTGGTTTCCCAAGCCCGCCTACCCTACCTGGCTATACTGTCAGCATTTGGTAGAAGCAGCACTCAAAAATTGCACAGCAAAGGTGACAATGAAATACAGTTTATTGTAATAATGTGACATAGATGACCTATACAAGATTCAAAGACACATCTAGATGCTCAGAAAGACCCCCAGAAATATGAATGAAACTGCCTTACAGGACTTAATCTCTTCATTTGTAAACATAACTGAACAGAAACAGAGAGAGAAGAATAAGACAGCAGCTCACATTTTAAGAATATTCTATGGCGAATTCTGGGCTATGACCAAGTAAATCAATGGCATTTAAACCTATATATTTATGAAATAACGGCACAGGGTCATTCATTCTGGTTTTCTTTCAAACATATCTAAAATTAAAAAATAATATTTTCAGTATACTTCTGTAACATTACAGGTCTATATCTGGCCTTTTATAGCCTCTATGAGCTAACCCAGTACTCCAGATGTAAATGTAGGTTTTCACTAGCTGTCATCCAGTTTTCAGTAGACTGTTTCTTCATCTTGAGTTGGATTTCAGCTGTTATCTTGACTACCAATCCAACAAGGCTAAAGGCTCTATAGGCCTTGTAGGCAAAAGGATGTTGGCTAAATCCTAGGATGTATCCAACTCATGCAGTCTGGATTAATGTGCTTGACCCAAATTGTTCTTTATATCCAGGACTCAAAATATCCATTTACCCTGCATGTTGGAATGGCAGGCTATACAAGTGCACCCTAAGTCACTTTTACTATTTTGCTTCGAGCATCAGTACCAGTCTATTATACTAATCCTTCCACCATACATCTTCAGAGTTCTGAGCTATGCATAGTGCATACCCCTCGATCAATGTCATGCTATAATTTCAGGCTTTCTGGCTCCCTCTGCTGGCGAAAATTGACGTTGTTGACGAAGAGAATTTCATAGTTCAGGGAGTCTGTGGTGTAATCTTGTTTACAAGCGGCATAGTGCTTTTTGCGGCTGTTTTATTAACAGTTCAAACACTTATTTCCCAACACTATATAAAAAATAATCTGCTGCACCAAAACTGGTGAAACCATGTATTGTGGAAGTATATAGCATTTATCATGTTCTCCATCAAGGAGTCATACTGGACAGGCAAGTCTGAACTAAAACTGGATATGATTTGAGAAAACCAGAAGAAAAAAAAATCAAAAAGAGATAAAAAACTGTCTGGAATTTTAAGCTGGCTACAAACTAATGGAGTCTGCTGAAGGAATCATGACTAACACCGTTGAGATAACATGGAAGTACGGATGGGACGTCATGCTCCTACATGACCTGAGAGCCCAATATTCTATAGTTTTTAAGCATGCAGAATGGAAGTGGTTTAACAAGAACTTTGTCACTATTAGCCAGTGAAAATGAACACCTGCTGAAATGATAAATATACAAAAGAACTCGATTTACAATATTTACAGTATTTACAATGGCTCCTCAACAGAACGAGGAGCTGGGGGGCACTCAGGTCTCCGCTACCATGGCACTCAGCTGCTCAGATGGCTGTTGGTACGGGAGATGTCACTCTGTAAATGAACACAGCATACGTTTAATAGGGACCCATAGTCCATAGAGGAATATCCTAACCTAAACTGCACATCAGGTTCATCCACGTTAACGTTACACATCATCAGGCTCACCGTGGTGCCCCTGATGGAAGAGGACTCCCAAAACTTATCCTCTGACCAGGTCAGTGTACATCACTCGTTGGTTCACCAACGACGACCTGGGCGGAGGATGAGTCGCCGAAGTCCAGTTTTTAAAACGTAACGTTGTTTGAACGTTTATGTTCAGTTTTCTGGACGTTCCAGGAACGTTTTTGAAAAAAAAAAAAAAAAAAAAAGGTTATTTTAAAAACGTTGCTACAACGCTTTTTTTTTTTTTTTTGGTTAAGTTTCCAGATGCACGTTTTAAAAACGTTACATGAGCCTTAGTTATATAACGTTGCAACCGAAGCTTTTAAGAACCTAATGACAACGTTATTGAAAGTTGTGGGAACGTTTCCCGTTCGTTGAGAAACAGGCAACATCAAACTGGATGAAAGAAATTTTTGAACAACTTTTATATGTTGAAATGTAAACACGATTTATTTTGTCATTTATACAACGGTCTGACTATTAAGTTAATATGTTATCCTTAGATAACCCATGAATCTATTCATAGAGCTCATGCCATCCATTGCTTGCCCTGGGCATTGTGAGCATGGATGAAACGCTGCCAAAAACCTCGGTAACAATGGTGAATTTGATTACCTACGAAGCCAAAAACAACAGTGTGATGTACAAAAAAATGTGAAAATAACATGTCTACCACCACAGGTAAATATTGTAAAGTCAGCTACAGTTTTTACATGTAGATATGGCATGAAAACGTTTTGACACTGAGAGTAGTGATTCAGGAATTTCATTTAAAAGAACAGGATGTTGTCTAACAGGTGTGATAACAGGAATGAAGGTTTCATAAACCATCACTGGGCGAAACTTCACAGCAGGTACTCACGGTGTATCACAACGAAGGGCTGTGTGCATTACTGATTGTAGGTTACCAGCTCAAGTGTGGGTCGGGGGGTGTGAGAAATTAGAGGAAATTAGAGGAGCGGCTGATTTTCAGGTGGCTCCCAGCAAAGGCGCTATATGAGGAGACCTGCGGTGCTGAGCCTGTGGAACTCGTTCACCTTGCCTGACGTCGAGCTCCAGTGCCTGATAACTACTACTAACGTCGATGGCATTTCAAACGATGCCACCATTTCTTCTTATTTCCCTTTGCTTGGAAATGCTCAGAAGCATCATAAATCATCTTCTCACGATATGTGAGAATCTCATGATACACACATACACCGGCCTTTAGATCCTCGGACTGGAGAACCTATAATATATAGGACAGTTTCATAAACTCTTCATCAAAACCTAAGAAATCTAGTTATAGAAGGTGTATATCTGGAAAGTGTGAATATCTTGTCTTTTTGTTGCTACATTCGCAGCAGTGTGATGGGTGTGTGCTGAGGATCTATCATCGGGTTCATCACCACCCAGTGACATCAGAAGCCACATTCCTGGTTCTCACAGTCATTGCCAGTTCATATGCATTCCTGGACACACAAACAGCCTCGGTCATGCTTATTATTATAATCTCAAAAAGGCTCCACTCCCACGCTTTTGAATTCAGCTTTAGAGTTTTAATCATCAGTCAGATATTGTCCAGCTTTGCCGGTCGCCTTTTATCTACTCGTCGAGCGCCAGTGTCATTTCTAAATTCTGTCACTTTGACTCAACTACTTAAATTAGTTTACCTCGAGTGTAATCCGGCAGCTGGCACGGTTTAGCAGAGAGATTACAGGCCAACTCGTCATAAATAAACGTCGCTCGTGTCAGTTTTATTAGCCAAGTGTGTACACATAGAAAGAATATGACACTCCGAAACAAAGTAACATGTATATTCACACAGAAATTAATTTTAATTGTAACAGGGCTGCAAGTGCAAGAGCAGCAAAACAGTAAAAGCTCACCATTCAAAGTCTCATCCAGAGGGGGCAGGTGGGGGTCCCAGCCATCTATGGAGACGACTGAAGATCACTTTAATCATAACTAAAAATTCGCCTTATCCATCCCATGAGTCGTGTCTGGACATTCAGTTTTGTCAGCTGCGTGTGGTGAAAGTTTTCATTCACTTGTCTATATATTTTCTTTTAAAATGTGATTATAAATTATATAAGAGGTGTAGGTGTGTGTGTGTGTGTGTGTGTGTGTGTGTGTGTGTGTGTGTGTGTGCGTGTGTGTGTGTGTTTCACAGGTAACGTAACGATTGTGCAAACTGTGAATCCGTATGATTTACGTCTTCCCTTCGAACTCGGTACACCGACCACTTAAAGACTATTATCGTTTCGGTAGATGGCGAGCTCCCTGTAACCAGAGAAGTTTGGTGACACACACATTGTGACACACACTGAGAACCCACCCACTTTGCTGCGAGGGACTCATTTCTCCTCTCAGCCGTCGCCTTTAAAAGAGAAACAAAGTCGCACTGAGGAAGAGGAGGACGCTTCGTCGAGACCGTTGTCATGATTTGGGAAGTTCTAATAACAATTTTTTCTTTTGTGCTTCTTTTCTTCATTTTTACAGACAGAACACGGTAAGTTAATCACTGCCTCTTCTTGACCGCAGAGGCACCATTTAACCCTTTCATCAACCCTTTCATCATACTTTCCATGTTTTGCTGGCTCTTCAGATGAATATGTTCTATGACTTCTGGCTGCGTGTCTTCTCCATTTCAACTGCATTGATTGACATTAGATACATCATCTGTATAACGTAGTCATCGTCACGTTTTCACCCTTATAGATTTGCATTCGTAGTATACAATCATGTTTACCAACTGTTTAAATGCAATTCCTGTAATTGCAGTATTTATTGTCTTAGATAATCGATACACATTTTCCAAAGCGACTGTGCGGTGTGGACGCACCCTACAATAATTAAGCGATGTCAACAGTATACAGGCACTACCATATAAAGTAATCCACTAACCTAAGTTCCTCTCATACTGTAATACCCAGGAAATTATCTCCACAGACAGTGAAAATGCGATTACTATTTGTACAGCATGTTATATTGCCAAGACTAACTGCTGAGTAGGTGCCCACAAATTGTGCAGAATTTATGGTTTGTGGAGGAAGACTGGAATCTCAATGGATATATATATATATATATATATATATATATATGACTTTAAGTATATGTGTGCCGCATTTTCTGTATTTTGTAGGCTATTGTGATTAAGTTGTGCATGTCATCTTAGGAAGGTCGTGGTATATTGTTCAGTTTTCTAAAAGCATGGCTCTCTTACTTTATGACATGGAACTTGTGTCCCCTATCACTTTTAGTTCACAGGTCTTCTGAGAGACAACACTAGATAGGCGAACACACAGAAAGTGTCTGTGATGTTTGTTGTTTGGAATGGCTTAGTGGTAAACTCACCTAATAAGGCTATAACGCTACCATTTCTTTGCTGAAGGCTTTGATACTGTATGTTTCATAAAATCTTGGTGGTTATCTTGAATTATTTGGGTTGAGTGACTGTAAAATGAAGAGTGTTTGTCACGTTACATTTCACGTTAAATGGAGTTAAGTGCAGACAAGAATTTGGAGCAGGAACAAACTATATGTGTAATTATATTTGGTACATACCATGCATTATGTTGTGTCAACACAGATCAAAGGATGAACCTCCATTAGACAAGGGCTTTATTCCATGGCTGGGACATGCCCTTGATTTTTCAAGAGATGCTGCTAAATTTTTATCACGAATGAAGAAGAAACATGGAGATATTTTCACAGTAAGTTGTTTCTTTATTGTTCACAGCTGATTGTTGATATTTACTTGTGTTGACAGAGGTAGCTGACATCTGATGAGTGCTGAACATCTCTGCTTTACAGCATGAAAGTCAGACAACCTCTGTACTGTCCCCCAGAGTTAATCCTTGTACAGCTGAAAATATAATCAATGGTGGGAAATGGAAGCAAGACAATTTTTATGAACATAATTGTCATTTTGAATCCTGAGCTGCTTGCATTTGGACTTTTGGATAATGTGCACCTGATTTAGGCCTGTTTTCTCCAGTTAAGATATACACTTCGAAGAGAAATATTTTTGATTGCCTCAAATACTATTTGTGTCACTAATTCCATAACAATGTTCACCCTAGCTCTGATAACTGTAAATAAAACATAATGCTGTGTCTTGTAGGTCCGCCTTGCTGGGAACTACATAACTGTGTTGCTGGACCCAAAGTCATATGATGCAGTTTTCCAGGACTGTGATTCGCTTATTTACTGTAACCAGAAGGTAGTTCAGAGGGTATTTGATCTTAAACTGCCAAATCGGAATCAAACTGACCAGAGATTGTGGATGAAACAGTATGTATCTAAAATGCTCCTCTGTGTGAAAACTGCCTGTTTCAACATGTCTAAACCGTATGTGGGAGAAACTTTGAAAAAGTAAACTGTAGCGAACCTTTCTGAACGTACCTGGCACACTGCTTAATATGTGTGCAAAACTTTCTAAGCTAACCTGACCTGAAAAGTACAAGAATTCAGCCCATAAATATGCTGTTCTATGACATGACTAAAACTTGCGAAAAATTTGATTTACATTTGTTGGGAGAACAGTACTCAAGCAGTAAAGGTGAATTTTTGTGTTAATGAAGCATTGTTTTGACTTCTCTGTAGTAACAAGGAAACCAGGCATTTACCAAAAGGTGACATTGTGGACTCTTTGTGTTCTCACAGGCATTTCCAAGGACAGAATTTGGTCCACTTGTGCAACTTAATGAACAAGAACCTTCAAGCTCTGCTGAGGTCACCTGAGATGGTTCAAAACATGACAGTCTGGAAACAGGATGGGCTCTTCAACTTCTGTTACAGATTGCTCTTTACGTATGTCTTTTCTTATTTGGGATTTTTTTCTGCATGACAGCTTAGTCTGAGTGGTACGATTTTCAGTCAAGCTCATGCACACACTTGCACAATTTACATAGACTGTCTTATTGAAAAAATTACCTACATTTTACCATCAATTGTCTCCAGGCAATTTGTATGACTGCCCCATTTTTCTCATAATTTATAAAATTATGAAACGTATCAAATGAATGCAGGAGTTAAGCTTGATTTTTCTCAGAAACATTGAAACTTAGACTATTCTTTAGGTATTCAGGACTGAAATCCTATTGGCCTGCAGGTCTATATTGTCACACTGAGCATTTTCCAGCCTATTACCTGCATGTTGAATTTGATGGAGTGAGATCTTATTTATTTAATCCTTGTCTTATTCACCCTCTCTCTTTAGGGCTGGGTACCTCACACTGTTTGGCATGGAACAGAATGGCACCATGCTAACTGAGGTCTACAAAGAGTTCCGCACCTTTGACGGCCTCCTTGCAAAGACAGCACAATCAACTCTGAGGTCAGGTAGGAATAAAGATATACTGTAACATATAACGACTGCTCTTGTCCACAGAAATAACTAAGCATTTAAATAAATTTGCATGTAGCAGAAAGTATCACGGGCAGTTTATCACACTGAGTCATAGCGGGTTCACAGCTGTCCCACTCTTCTACTCTCTGCCATAAATTTGAACAGCATCCCTTCAGGCCTTCAGCCATGTGCCTCACTTTAGCTAAAGTGCACTTTCCTGTCTTCCCTGCCCTGTGACAGCGGAGAAAAGGATAGTGTCCTCAGCTCGCAGGCGCTTGTGGGAGCTCCTGTCCCCCTCCTGCCAGGGCAAGGCATCGACGTCCAGCTGCTGGCAGCAGGACTACCGAGAACATATGGAGGAAGGGGGTTTGGACATGGAGACACAGCGACGTGCCATGCTCCTGCAACTCTGGGTCACACAGGTACGGAGTCATCTCTCAATTACCCCAAGTCCTCCATACATCCTTGGAACATGTTCGACTGGCATATAAACAGCTGATCTTAGGTCTAATGATGTAGTTTATGGTGAAATCATCAGCCACAGGGTGTCTTAACATTCCTGTACAGTTCTCTGCGCTTACTAGATAGCTCTTTCCAGTCTTCCGCGTGGTCAGAATGCTATCAGAAGCAATGAGGCATAAGCAGGTACAAATGAGAGTAAGCAAAGCATTAGTGGTGGGAAAAATGAGGCTTCAAAGCCCATGCTGGGCGGGAGTATCCCAAACTATCCAATCAATGCTGGTATTAAATGAGGCTTCAAACCCCATCAAGGCACCAGATATGATTGGATAGTTGGAGATACTCCCACCCATCACAGCTCGTGAAACCTCATTTGTCCCATGACTCCAAAGCATATCTGGCATACAAAAGAATAATGACGTGTGTACTGCAGAGCATTTTTCAGCGATGTAAAGTTTCCGTATTTGGCAGTGAAGATGTGCTATTGAACCTCATGAAAGCAATCAGCCGACGGCTCTTTTGCCAGACTAATGTTGCCAGGTTCTTGAACCATTATTTATCGGCTCTTCTCACGCAAAGCCCAGAATCTTCATATTCGTGCAAGATAATAATCTTTTCACAAAAGGGTAAATTACAGAACTCTGGGTAAGATCCACAAACTGCAGAGCATTGCACTTCTGCTTAGCAGGTCTTAGACAAAGCTAACTTTCCTCCTTTATACACCTCCACAAGAAGCCCTACACATATGTACAATGTGCCTGGAGGTGGAAGTCTGTACCTTCCAGTGTAATTCTGCCCATTGAGGCATGCAGGCTGTGGTAGAAAGACCATAATAATCATGACAAACAAGGCAAGAGACCTTAGGAACAGTGTAACATGTGCAAAACTGTATTACACTGCTGTCGATCAAACACATTTTTTCACTTGCAAATAACACCTATTGTGTAATCGGCAAAGACATTTCCGCTAACTCACATTACTGTTCCCATGTAGCACAGGGCAACTTTCATAGTTTGAAGTGCTCGTTTTTCTACTGTTCACATATCAACCATAACAATACTGGGATTGTTCCAAATGTAATCAACAGCTGTGGAAAAATCAAAGAAAGCCACACACTGGCTTTTATAACCCTGGCATAACAGAGCTACAAGGGGGACGTGGTGACTCTGTGGTTAGGACTGTGACCTTGCACCTCCAGAGTTGAGCATGCATGTTTTCCCCAGGCCTCACAGGGTTTCCTCTGGGCACTCTAGTTTCACTTTGCAGTCCCAAGAGGTGCTAAGGCTGGTTGGCAGTTCTATATTGCCCACAGTGACTCTGCCCTGCAATGGGGGGTCCCCTGCCTTGTGCGCTGAGCTGTCTAGGATAGCCTTCCCCATACCCCCTCTGGGTTAAAGTTTGGAAAATCGCCAGATAACAGAACTGCCTATATAACTGGCACTCTTAGTGAGGCATAGGATATAGTAGATTAATAAACCATGATCCTAACTTGGATTTTTACACACTCGTTTTTAATTCCAACCAGCATCAGGTGATTTAAATACAAGCAATACGGTTAACAGTCATTTTTTTTTTTTTTTACATTCTCCCGTTTTACAAAGTTTACAAAGGGGAAAATAAACCCTGCAGTGCCATTTATTTCCACAAGGTGACAGCATTTATCTCCGTTTATTGTAATTCTTGGGTATACCGCATAAACCAGATGATAGATGACAGAAGGTGCAACACTGATTGCGGGAGCCTGCTTATTAGTACCTGTTATTTCTGTCCAGCCTTTTTAAAAAAAAACAATACCCACAACAGGACCCATGTGTAGTGACTGATTGAAATAAGCAGTGCAGCCTCAGTTGAGAAGACACGAGTGTTGTCTTTTGTGTGTTAAGCATTATGATATTAAGACATGTAAAATAAAAGTGTTGTTCTGCTATCCCGGTCAGTGCAATGCAGGTCCTGCTGCCTTCTGGCTTCTGGGCTTGTTGCTGACCCATCCAGAGGCCATGCAAGCTGTGAAGAGGGAAATCGAAAGTCTCATGCCACAGACTAACTCAGCACAGTGCCTCCCCCTGGACATTACACAGAATACACCTATATTTGGTGAGTTCAGTTTTTGATTGCAATTGAATGTCGCGGCAGACACTTGTGTTTAATTTGCAGTACTTTTAGCCATGTGTTTACTATAAAAAAACAAAGAGGCTGTGAAGCAGCTCAGTTTGCAAATGTGTTTTTCCTGAGGAGCGTACAACTCACATGGCACAGACCAACCCATTGACTATGACCAAGAGCCTTGGGGTCCTTATGTTATGGCTGCTTACTGTGAGTTTTGAGGAAGAACACAGAGAGGGTTTATCAGACAAGTAGGCTGTAAATATCCAGATTGTTGGGTATACCTTATAAGACAAACGTCTACATCGATTTCACGGTAACTGAAGATGGATGGCGTGATTGCTTCTTGGTTAAAGGTGGTCCTGTTGAAGCTTGGGGTTTCAAATCCATGTGTGAGTGTGTGTGTTTGTGTGTATGTCCAGCTAGCAACAAAAGGGGTTTTCAGGTCTTTTTCTCAGTCCTGGAGTCTTCACTTATTCAAAATGTGGGACAAACTGAAGGTTCGAGACAGGCACGGATCTAGGCATGGACGAGATGGGCAAACGCCCAGGGTGACATCGTTCAGGGGCACCAGGGGAAGCTAATTGGCTTCACTAAATTGCCCATAATGTGTGTGTGTAGGCCCTGTAGTGAACTGCCATTCTGTCCAGGGTATATTCCAGTCCTCAGCCCTGTGCCCGAAGGTTGCCTGAAATAGGCTCTAGGCCCCAAAGTGACCCGGAGTAGGATTAAGCGGTTTGGAAAATGAATGGATGGTGTATCCCCGTTCTTTGGACTATGCTGCCTGGGAGATGGATGGATAGATGGACATACAGGTGGATGGGTGAATGAATGGATGGTAATGTAAATAAAATACTGATTTTTGTCTGCCAGCAGAATCCAGATTCTAATTTTTATTTTTCCCTGCCTCCCCAACCCCCAGCAGAAGACTGCACACCTATTTCTAAAGATTATGAACCTACATCCCAGGTTTTAAATCCTGGATATCATAAGTGCTGTCACCAGATATTGTCAGTACTACCTCCTTTCTTAAGTCTGGCAGCTAAGTACAGCCCTGCCACTGAGGTACCTTATGGAGGCTTGATATGTGTGCAGATGACAGTTAGATTTGGTACAGAACCACCACCAGTAGTTGATGGAGTGAGACACAGTCGTGTTGCCCACACACACATGCACGCATGCGTACACACCTAGCTGGTGTCCAGCTGAGTCTTGTTTACTGGGCAGGAGAATGAGACCGAGAAAACCATTTTCAAGGAGAGGATGGAAACAGAGGCAACGTTAGATGAACTGGTTTTGTTGTGTTTTTCGAGAGAGAACTTTGTGGGGGAACACCAAAGTTCCTTTTTCAGTGGATGTTCTTTGCTCCAGGTGTAAATGAAACTTTGCACATATAACTGTTATATCTGTCAGTGTGTCAGTTTTACAAAGCGTGTCACAGCCTCTGATATATAACAGTTCAAAAGTACACACCCTGTACAATCCAGCTGTGACCTTGGGACAGCTGGAGAGCTCTACATAGATTCACACAGGTGCTTGAATTTAAAGCATGTTGCAAGCGGAGTTTGAAATTAATTGGTGAGATGACATGGCAGATATCAGCCGGGTAAGAGAACGTGACAGAGTGACACCTTCTGCACTACAGACAGTGCCCTGAACGAGACTCTGAGACTCACTGCTGCCATCTTCATAAACCGGGAAGTGAAGCAGGACATGACGCTGAATATGGAGGATGGACGGGCCTACCGCCTCAGGCGCGGAGACCGTGTGTGCATTTTTCCCTACCTTAGCCCCCAGGTGGACCCCTGTATTCACAAAGAGCCAGAGGTGAGTATGAGAAGCCTGGGGTCTTGCAGTCCGCATCAGGGAGTCAGAGACGTTTGTAGTGACAAGCAACAGTAACACAATGTGTGCATTCTGTGCAAAGTAGCCTTTTTATCATGGGTGAATCAAGTATTTGGGTTTTAGATACTCAAATAGTGTTCAACTGCTATATATATGTAATAATTTATGCTATTTTAAACTCTTAACTATGATAAGTGTGCTTCAGTCCTTCTACCGCTCCTATACATGTACGTCCTGAATCATGTGTATCGGGATTTCGGGCCGTTCTTTACAAAGAAAAGCCTCCTGTTCATTGAGGGATCAACGAGGTAGAAATCTACCTCGCATTCCGCACTCCAGGATTTCCATTTAAGGTTCGATGATGGTTAGATCTGGTCATTGGCGAGGTAACGTGAAACCACTGTGGAATTTCTTTAGTAGCGTATATGGGAACATGGTGATGGAACAGTGTTTTCAGTATCGGGGGCACAAGGTTCTGTAAATTAGCCTCATATATCTTAGTCATTATATGACCATGCAGAGCAATCAAACATTGGGGGCTGATGGTTTCTTTGACTTTTTCCAAACATCGGCCTACCCTTATGCAGTAAATAGGGAGACCATATTGCTTTTTTCCAGTACTCAGGGTCTGGGGTTTGTGCTTCTGACATTGGTAATAAGTATTTGCGCATTGGTCTTGGATACTAGCTATTCAAACAGTAGCCTTGCTATAAATTCCGGCTTTGTAATGCTCACGACGTGCAGTTTTCTTGAGATTGAGTCACAGTGGTTGCTGATTGGTCATTTGCCTTTGGAAAACTTTGGTGGCCTTAAGTTTCCTTGTATGCGGCAGTGAGTGCTTAATTTTATATTTAATTGGTAAGGGAAAATTTCCATCTGTATAAATGCCTGTATGAAATTGGGAGAACATTTTTATAGTCACCCTACACAAGAGACCATTCTGGACCTCAAGCCAGCCACTTTTGGGTTGTGAGTCTGTAAGTTCTTAACCACTAAACTATCTGCAATCGTGTTTCTGTTTACAGAAGTTCCAGTATGACCGGTTCTTGAACCCAGATGGGACTAAAAAGAGTGACTTCTTTATGGGCACGAGGAGACTGAAGTATTACACGCTGCCATGGGGTGCAGGCTCCAACATTTGTGTCGGACAGCATTTTGCCATCAATGCCATAAAACAGTAAGGGGGCTCAGTTGATCCTCGAACCCCAACCCCCACACGACAGCAGGAGAACAAAAGATTCTTTGAACTGTATGGTTATCAATTGTCTTTGCAAAACACTGGGAGGACACATTTAATGACAGCAATTTCCCATTAATTCAGCATACGGTGAAAACGTTTCTAGAACATTGTATCGTCAGCTATTAAATTGTTTTGAGGGTATGGTTCCTTGATGAGTGCTTTACTAGAGTGACTCTAACCTAATAGTTTACTGCTCCATGTTTTGTTTTTTAATGACTTACATAACTGCCAGCTATACTCTGAGGGAGTTATATAACATACATTGTTCAGTGTTTATTATTAATCGGATTAGCACTTTCTTTTCTGTTACTGTGTGGAAAATTTGAAGCTTGGCAAAATATGGCTTCTGGCCCCTTGTGAATTTTAATCTGTATATGCATGTCTGTGCAAACATATGGTCAAAAGGGCAGTTCTCTAACAGCTAAACCATTTTTAGATGCCAGCCTATTAATGTGTAACCTGACTTTCTCTGCATCTTCTACGATTTTAAGGTTCGTCTTCATGGTGTTAACCTCCATGGACCTGGAGCTGTGTGACCCCACCTCTGTAATACCACCACTGAATCCCAGCCGGTATGGGTTTGGGATGCTACAGCCAGACGGAGAACTGGCAATAAGATACAGACTGAAGATGTAGCTTTATGCTCTAATATTTTAGGATGTTCCTACCTGCACTGCTGTTTGAATTTTCATGTAATATTGCACATGTTTATAGGAGGTGAAATAAATATTTATGGCCCTGAAATATATTATCCAAATGCTTATTTAAATTGCTCTGTTAGATATTTGTTTTCAATCTATACTCTTGTAAATAAATAGTATTTTTTAATGAATGGTCTTTCATTGGCTTTTTCAAATACCTCAGTCAAAGTGTAAGTGGAGAACTTGGATTTACGAGCTGTAGAATAAGTAATTTTTTACTATTCTGGCTCTAAGGCAGCTGTTTTTAAAATACCCGTGTTGTTCTTGGACACAATATTGTTTTTCCATATGGCAGCACAAAGACCCAATCTGCCCAATTCATAACCATGGTAGACAGCATTAGCATAATCTTTTCTTCATGAATTGAATCTGTCTGGTAGAACATACACACTCTCAATCATAACACACTCAAATATTTAAGGCAGCAATTTGCATGGATCTTGGTAAGTTCACTCAATTTATGGTATTAAGTAAACAGGTGCTCTTTCATCAAGTAAAACTAACTGTCCTGTTCTATTACATTGCACCAGATTTTTTATTCATACCTATAGGAAATGATAGGCGACTAATGAAAATCAAGTCAAACTAATCATAATTATTTTTTCCTTTCCATTTTAAAGTTTTAAAAATATGTTTCTACATAATGCAATTATCAGTTACAACCAGTGAAATTCTGTAGTGATATTTAAAAAGTCCATTGTTTTGCTGCGTTTTGTAAAATGTCTCCATGAAAACTGAATACCCTTAGAATTAAACTAATTACACAACGGTCTGATTAAAGAGCGGGATGAAGTGTATGACATTAAAATAAGGGGAACTGTTTTGAAAGAGAAAAAAGAGACACAAACTTTCCTCTTCTTCATAAGTCTGCTGATGATAAGCAGATTAAATGAAAGGATTTCACAGAAAAATTAAGGATTAAATTCAGACACAAATTTAATATATGGTATATTGCGATATGATTTAAGGTTTACTAGCCCTCGATCTTCACATGATTAAAACTATACTCCACAAGGTCCAGAATGGATTCATGCTAGGTACTGTAGGGCAGTGGGGTTATTTAGGGTGTCCATATAAAACCCAGAATGCAGTGGAGGGGTCTGTAGAACGTATTTGATTGGGTTTATGTCTAGCAATCTTATTACAAAATACAGTGAAAAATGTTAACTGATAATAAAACTAAAAAGTTATCCATTGCCGTGAGTAATTTGCGTTTGAGTAATATGGATTTTAGATCACTTTGCTCTAGGAATAACATTTGTGTCACATCCACAGCCAGTCAGCCACACCCAGTCTGATCCTGTTCCTCTTGCTCTGAGAATTCACACCTGCAACTCATTTGCTGCCTTAATGGTGAGAATCCTGTTCGGAGGTGCTTCTGAAGGGCATGTAACTTAGAGTTTCAACCACTACTTGAATAAATACTTTTCCCTGCACCCCTACCCTCCACACTGCAGAGCAATTGACCAACACATCTGACATATTCAAAAGGAATTCCTCCTTGCCAAAGTAGCTGCTTGTACTTGCAGAGTCTGAAACGATTCCACTCCATAGAGAGAGAACAGCTCAATGTAGCAACATTTAGCAACATGCATAGGAAGATTTCCTGGCATCACTTTCATTTGTCTCTGAAAGCCTGGATTAGCCAAATCTCTGATGAGCAACACACCACACCCTAGTATGAGAGTTCTCCAGACCCTTACTGGGGGCTCCAGGTAGTCAACATAGAGGATATCCAACCATCTGCTTGCCTTCCATGTCAAATTCCATGTCTTTTGGTGATGGAAAAGTGCCAGTTGAAATGACTTGTAACCATTGAACTTGTATCCAATAAACAGGGGACATGAAGTTGTCCTATTTAAAGGAAGCTGAGTGGTGGGTTTACTTTGTTGACAATAAATAGCCATACAGCCTGGCTGGTATATATATATATCTGCCTATCATGGAAGGGCGGGGCCTTAAGTCTAAATTTCATTTCAGTTTATGTCCCCCTTCAAAATGATTACAGACCAATATCACTTTCTCTCATGTCTCCAGAGAATTTTGGACACTTTGTCTCACACAGCACATTGACAACCTCTCTTCTTAAGGAGGACCCTTCATAATCAGAGCTGCTGTACCACTAGTAGAGTGACACCATCCTGGGGTGCTGCTGCTGCCTGTCGCTACCTCTACTTGATTCTCTTTCTTCAAGGTTATTCTTGAAGGTGATTCTTGGTCATTTAAGTCTGTTTTCCCCTGGTGCGTTTGCTGTGCATTATTTCACATTACTGCCAGTATTGTTCTCTGCTCCTTCTTCTTTTGTCTTGTCTGTTTGTGCCCCATTCCACATAACCCCGATCTTACCTTGGGTTTTTAGTGTTCATCTCAGTCATGCATTGTGTTTTGGATGGAGCCTGGTGGTTGTCTTTCATACCTGTTATTAAAACTCTTTTGCACTTGCACCTGCATCGACTCTTCTCTTGTTGATTGGCCCCATATCCAATGTCCATGACAGTAGACACACCAAACCAACACAAATAAATGCTGGAGAGAGCTTGTGGGAAAAGAAAGCACAAGGGCACAGTTAAGAGGGAATTACTATGCTGTTTGAAGAAGACTGCCACAAATCCGAGCTCAGAAGCATCAACTTCAACAACAATAGTGATTGAAGAATGTGGTCTCTTCAAAATGGTTACTGTAGTAAATAAAGTCTCAAGTGACCTGGAAGAGGATGCTGGTCTCTCAAAGGATGCTGGGATTCATAAGCTCTTGTAAAGGAGCTGGATCAGCTTGGCGAGTTATTTCTCCTGTTGAGTGAGCCTAGCGTCACATTCTGTTAGATCCATTTTCCGGCAGGGTATACTCTGCAACAAAATCACACAGATAGCATCCAGATGCAGAAGTATTATGTTTATTGGGGCAAGTGAAGCAATAAACAATAGTTAAAAATGGGCAGAAGGTCAAAAATACCAGGAAGCACAGGGAGTCAGCCCAATTCAAAATCCAAAGTATTTTGTCCAAAAAAGGCAATCCAAGGGCTCCAAAATCCAGGAGTATAAAACAAAACACGGCAACTCCAAATCCAAATCACAAATCAGAACATGGCAGTCAGAACAGCAAAACACAAGGTCATCCATGATCAGGAAAATGTGTAGCTGATGAAAAAACACTTGCATGAGTAAACAGTCAACAGCTTACAATGAGGTGCCTGTGTTGTGAGAATTTTATAGAGTTGAATGACAAGATCCCTTGTCAGAATTCAAGAAAAGTAGAGTGGGTGTCACACCCATGACCAACCCGCTACACCCAGCGTATCCCCCGATCACTTTCCTCTGAGTACTAACACCTGGGTCAGCTTCAGGAGGACTATAAATGGCCTCGCAACCGTACTACTGGTTGTGAGGTATTGTGAGTGTATCTGTCACTGTACGGAGCGCTTTTTCCCCGAATGATCATTGCATGCCTGTGTTTCGACTCCTGCCCGTTTATCGACTCCGGCTCTTCATCTTACGATTATAACTCATTTGCTGATTCTGCCTGCCCTTCAGATCCTGAATTCTGCCTGCCAACAACAATGACTTTGGATTTCCCTGGTGTGTTCGCTTCCTCTCTGATTCTTGGCTTGACCCTTGCCTGTCTGACCACAAGCTTGCTTCCCTATTAAAAGACCTCCTCTCTCCACACTTGGGTCCTGTGTTGCAATCATTTTGGCGAGAGTAGACTGGGTATGGCTGGCTTTGAGTGTCACAGTAGGAAACCTGTGTGACATGGGGAATATCATGCAAAAGCCACATGCCTAGAGTGTTAATTAAGTTCTTAATGTCTGTCACTTTGGAAAAGAATATTGAGCCCTTCGTAAGACCACAATCAAGGCCATGTTGTCATGTTGTCCAAGTAGTACTCAATCTTTCCAGCATTAAATTTAACTGATGCAATTTATCCTGGAGGAAGATATGAAATATAAAGTTTCAAAGAACTACACAAGAACAAGTTTGCCAAATATAATACCTTTATGGCACTTGAGATTTTTGTAATAGTGTTCTACAGACTGTCAAAAATAGGAATGTTTGGCCAACATAGACCCCGTCATGTCTGCCAAAAATCAAAACCGTTCATTCCAACTACAAATCAATGGTCAAGGCCAGCATGTTATGGTTCGAGGACCATTTGCTGCAACAGAACTGGAACAGTTTGTTATCACTGTGCTCAACACCAGAGAATTTTCCAGGAGAATATTTTAATGAATCAACACGCAAAAGGATCCATGTGCAAAATTCAGGGGTTTATTGAGAAGCGGTTGAGCATAAATAAGAATCCATAAGCAAACAGAAGGTCACTGAAACAGAACAATCAACACAGACGTCCAGATCGAAAGTCGAGACCCTAAACCATTGGAAAAGTCCAAACATCCAAAACAACAAGCACGGTGACTACACTGAATCCAAGCACCACAAGGTAGGAAACAAGAAGTCAGAAGAGGAAGCAGGGGACATACACGTGAATTAGAGCTAGGATGGAAATGAATGCTCAGTATAGCGATAGCACAAAATACCCGTCAGAGTAGGAGTACATCAATGCTACTGAAGATGCCAAAAGAAGGAAGGTGGATCAATATTCCATGGAGGCAAAGTGGGAGCAGGCTATGTGTTATAGCTGGCTGTGGGAAGGTCACACCATTCATTGAGTTAAAAGGCAGTAAGATGGTAGTCTACAAATTACTGGATAGTCTACATAGGAATGGACGAGGGCAAGAATTTTTAAACATTGGACTGGTCTAACTAAAGTCCAAGTTCTACATGGTGGAACTGACCAAAGGTTTTCTGTTTAGCAGAGAAGCTTAGCAGAGAAGTGTAGCGGCAGTTATTGCTGGTAAAGGTTCGCTCAATCATCTTTACTATTTTATTGTAAATTTCAGTTTTGTTTGAAGATGTTATAAATGCACCTACTTTTCGGAAGCATGTAATGCACCATATACAAATAAAAAATATATTTTAAATAGATAAAAAGACAGCCGTAGAGTTAAAGTTCTATTGGGAAATGTGAGTATTACATGGATTCTCTGTAAAATTTGGTAAGCTTAATCATTTGCATTGGGGTCGAAAAAGGGTAAAATCCGATTTACATTTTTGTACCGTTACATCACTTTTTGCAAAATTTACAAATGAAAGCCGGTATTTAAGGATCCCTATGCAGGCCTGTCAAAACCTATAGAAAACACAAATGTATTTGAACAGATATATCACCATCCATCGTTGAACGGCTTTTCAAATTCTAAGAACGAGCTATGGTGACATTGCATCGCTGTGTATGGAGTCTTACACCGCAAGCCCAGTTGGCCGGAGCCAACGGTCGCCTAACGAGGTGCGGTGTGCGCGGAAGAACCCCCGACCGTTAGCGGCAACGGTTAACGCGCTGCCTCTTGGGAGCCAGTTGGTGGAGCTGCAGCAAATCACCCCTCTGCAGAAAAGCCGCTGCCGCGGTGCACTTCGTGTGCAGGCACGGGAAATCAGGCGGACAAAAATCGAGCCCAATCGGGACAAACTTGTTGATCTTGTTCATTGATAAAGGCAGGTGCGGAAGAGGCGGACTGGTGATGTAC
The DNA here is from genome assembly GCA_009936485.2 of Gymnarchus niloticus. Lineage (NCBI taxonomy): Eukaryota > Metazoa > Chordata > Actinopteri > Osteoglossiformes > Gymnarchidae > Gymnarchus > Gymnarchus niloticus. The sequence goes on along the minus strand of JAACJT020000086.1, from coordinate 19,897,984 downwards.
CGGGTTTTCACATCTTCGGTAGAACCCCTCTGAAAAGGAGCGCATTGCTCTCGGGGTGTAACGGTAAAGGAATTCATTCAGTCGGGTATTAAACCGATGACGTTTCTCCATTTTATTTATGTTAAAGTGATTTTTCAATCCCTCTCCTTGAATGAAATTACTCAGAACGAAGGTACGTGCAATAGCTATTGTCATTGCAGTGCATGAGTGATTGATTTTTTTTTTTAATATCCATTCTGATCTAAATGATTTGTAGTGCCTGAATTATTATTAATTTTGTTATTGTTATAAACAATAATGACAGCAACAGCATGAATTTAAAAACACTAAAACGGCGTTCCATAGGTGAAATTGTCTGATTATATACAAACACTGAAATGGATTATAGTAATACTGTTTATCTACATTGCAGGAAATTGTGTTAAAATAATATGAATCTTCTGGTAGTGCATTGTGTGTACATCTTACTTATGTCAGTATGTTATACTGGACGGACCTTTTAAAGGGTAAAGTAATAAAGCCAATGCCTTTGTGATTTATAATAATTTTGCTCTTCCCGCTACTTAATTTAAATGTTAGTGTATTTATCACTTTCCAAAGTTGGCACACAGAGTAGATATAACAATATATTATACATCAGTGCACAAATATAATTTGTATTGGTTGTAACCAACGGGTGACTATAAATCCTCAAACATGTTGGTTAATAGAATGTGTATAATAGCATTACCATTCACTACTATATGTAGCAGCCTCCAAAATATAACCAAAACGCTCAACAAAGACTTCATAACAGGGACAGCATCTTCGACTAGCTTAATAACGTTGATTATTGTACAGGAAACTATAGCGGAACTAGAAAAAAAAAATTAAAAAAAACGGTAAAAAATAAACACATTTTTGAGTCATTATTGACTTTGTTGTTAAAAGTAACCGAGGCTGTTTGTAGTGCTTGCAGTCGTCCAAAATAGTAATAAATTATAAAAATGATTATAAGTAAGCATTTTACCATTACCTGAAAGACTAAAAATGACTAGAAATGTGTCTTACAGGCTAGTGCATCTTTAATTGTAAACGTGTTTAATTTATGATGCAAACTTGATGGTCAGATATGCCGTGAACTACAGCTTACTAAAACGAGTTTATACACTTCAAATATTCATAAAAGTAACGTGATTTTGTTTTTCTCTAACGTGCTGTGCTGTGGCCAAAACACTAGACTGAGTGTGCAAGGTGTGGTTTTGTAAGACACCTGTTACTACTCTGCTATTGAAAATAACAATAATAGTTAATTGAACATACACATAACATTGTAACCTAAAATCAGAAATCCTTTTAGCAAGGCTACTCAGTACTTGAACAGGCACTGTGTTGTAAATATACATCGGAATAGTACTTGTTTCTGGCACTGTTGATGTTGTGATGTTTGAACACCATGAAACCTAAATGGTCACCTCTGGAAGTCATAAAATATGAAGTATTAATGAGGAATTAAAGAAACTGTTGCCGTGTGTCATAATTCAATATGAGACGATTAAGTTCCACTAAGTTTCAACCTAAACTCAAAAGAGACATTCCATCACTCGAGAAACTAAACGATGGGACACCGGGATTTGTGGACGTTTTCTCTGAAGTAGATTTAAAAACTGAACATATAATGAGCCTCTGTATCTTTCTTATTTTTAGGGGTATTTTGATTTTCCCATTTGAAGCTGGCTTGAGTAGTAGAATATGACTGAAGAATGGCGAAATGGAACAGTAGATTGCATGGAGGATGATGAGCTTATATAGGAATAGTGGAGTTACCTATACTTAATTCCTGCACCACTGATCCGCATTGGTCGGTATGGAAAATAGTTTCATACTATTACTGACATACCTAAAACATTTAGAATAAATCTAAAAGTTACCTCCATATATTTTAACCCAAGGCAAATCACGTATGATTTATTTGACACTTGGGTACCAGCAATAGCGAGAAGACACTGCTACTTCTGTTTGCCATTCAAATGTTTAATCACGATTATTGGAAGACTGACATACTTTTGTGATAAATCATATGTCGTGATTCAGTGTCAAAATTTTGAATGAGTGCCAGTACAGTGAAGTCATGATTACGGTTCGGTCGTAATGAAATGTTTGTACGTTTTTTTAAATACAAGTGTACAGCTGTTCAGTCCAAACGCTGCTGTTCCAGCTAAGTGCATTGAGGGATAAATCGAATTACCTGCCATGGTGAACTATAAATATTGTATAAGAGGTCGACCTAAACCATTTCATTGTTATTTAGTCAAATGTTCTTTTACGGATTAGCGACTTAAAATTGCCTCAAGTTTTCTGTCCGAAAAAGCACAGATAGAAAGGCTTAAGAAGGGAAAGAACGAAAATGACCGTGTAGAACATGAAGACCGTGACAGGGGGAAGCTGCAGGTTCAGCACTGCTGGGATGGACAGCTCCTCCAGCCTGAACCTGGCTCTAGATGACAACGAAAGCTACAGCATGTCGCTTTACAGCAGATTCAATTTATACATTTGATCCATTGTTTAGTGAATGAAACACATAAGAGACATCGTTTCTCGGCGCCGAAGGTCGTCGGGCTTTGTCTCCATTTTAGAAAGTGTCTGATTTATTATGTTTTTTGTTTTGTTTTTTTTTATTTCCTCGTAGTCTGAAAAATGGAGGAAAACAAACCCAAATGCTGAAGCTAAGTTCCCCTCCAGGATTCCGTGTTCTGGACTGATTGAACTTGGTGAAACTCGGCGTTATACATTAGGAGGAGTAGACACAGTACTCGGGGATGAATAAATCGGGCTGGCGATCGACCTCCTCGCTGCCCCCGGAGCCTGTGGAGATCATCCGAAGCAAGGCTTGCTGCCGCAGGGTGAAGCTCAACGTAGGGGGTCTTCCGCATGAGGTCTTGTGGAGAACCCTGGACAGGTTACCCCGCACCCGACTGGGTAAACTCAGAGACTGCAACACTCACAGCCTACTGATGGACATCTGCGACGATTATAATCTGGAAGATAATGAGTACTTCTTTGACAGACACCCAGGAGCTTTTACTTCCATTCTGAATTTTTACCGCACCGGAAAGTTGCACATGATGGAAGAGATGTGCGCTTTATCTTTCAGCCAGGAACTGGACTACTGGGGCATCGATGAGATTTACCTGGAGTCCTGCTGTCAGGCTCGGTACCATCAGAAAAAAGAACAAATGAACGAGGAACTCAAGCGTGAAGCAGACAATCTGAAGGAGAGGGAAGGTGAAGAATTTGATAACACATGTTGTGCGGACAAACGGAAGAAACTTTGGGATCTTCTAGAGAAACCTAGCTCGTCTGTTGCTGCCAAGGTAAGAACTTTGTTGCTATTTCATTCAATACTTGCAAGTAACCTGGTGTAAAATCTCAGCTCATTCCCCTAGCCATTCTTGTTGTTAAACCTTTTTTTTTTTTTTTCACCCACCAGGCAATGCATCTGGCAATACAGAAAACTTTTAAGAATGTCTGTTCTAACTTAGCCAAAAAAATCAATATTGGAAAAACATCAAAATTCTCATTATCCAGTACCCCACGTATACTTTAAACATGAAAACTTGGGATAAAATGAACAGTGTATCAAAAGGACTTTGCCTTGACTTTGAATAATCAAACAATTCAACATCATCAGACAGAACGATATGTTGATTAAAAGTCCTGAGACTGTGGTACCACATCTGTGTAAAGAAAGTATAGTAAAGGCTTGACAACACTACAGAAAGTGGGAGCAACCAATATACCATGTTAATAATAATATAACTCAAAGGTTCATTATTGCACGGTTAGAATTGTTTTGATTTTGTGGCGCTAGAATGACTAGTGAAATGCTATGCATTGAATGACATTAAAAAAGCATGCATCAAGATTTACGTTAAAGAAGCATTACATTGTTAAAAAGCATTTTTTGCAGGTTTGTTTATATAGCCGCTTTCCCCTTTGTCAAGCGACCTGTTGAACGAATGCACAGTATGTCCGTTGTCTTTTTTTCCTGGTTTCTTAAAAGGGTATTTGCAATAATGTTGCTTTAACTTGTGCTGAAAAGTTTTTGTATGGGATATAAAAGGGTGGTTATTAACTGGGTAAATTGTATAACTGAACATTTGTCATATTATAAAATATAGTTTCATCAGATAAGACCATTGGGTTCAAATATTTGATTTCAAAAAATTCAGTTACCTAAAAAGCAATGTCTACAGTGTTATATATTACAGTATATGTTGAAATGTTTAAACCCGATGACAACCAGTCATGCTAAATATATTACCTCAGAGGCTGGATTATCAGAAATAGTATACACTATATACGTTAAACAAATGTTACCATATCTTTCATGAATGATTTACAACCTCTAGTGAATCTGAGATTAACAGAAGTTTAGACTACTGCTGTACAGTGTGGATCAGCACAGCAAGTCATCTTTGGCCCAGACCTACATCCTGTGATGAGTCGAGTAATCTACTTTAGCAATGACCTGCCTCACTCAAAGATACCCATTCTTGTGGTTGACAGTATCTGTATTTGTGGTACTTCTAACTGGTTTCAGCATTTACAAACAATTTCTCGTTATCCCTTAGCGACATCCAGTTATCCAATAGCAAGCCCATTTATCAGAGGTGGGCGACTCAAGGACTTGTACTTGACTAAGACTTAGTGATCTAAGACTTGGGACTTGACTTGGATTTGAGACCAATGACAAGACTTGACATCCTACCAATGCAGTTATTCTTATTTTGATCTTGTATTCCATATCAGCACATTGTCTTTAAAAACAGGCAATTGCACAACAGTGATAACTAAATATGTCATCACAGTTCTGGAAAAAGGCCTGAATAGCCTAAGGATCAGCTACTGCAAAATTTCATTTGCTCTGTATGATCCCATAAAGATTAACTGGTATGCTAACTATAAATACCTATAATTGTGTAGTCCAGTCCATACATTAATGGTAGGACTAGTCCTAACTTCTTCTGTTCCCCTTGGATTCCTATATACTGTAACTTGAGAAAACAAAATGTAATTCCACATATCAAAAACTTATTAAAAGTATTGATATCGCTTTTTCATTATGATCACAGAATCTTGTCATTCTGTTACATGCTGCATGTTATCCTCGCTCAACATTTAGTCAGTAAAGTACATAAATGTTAATTGTCACTGAGCTAAAGTGCTTCTTTTTACGTAGACACCAGACAACTGGAGCAAGACGACAGATGAACAATAGAGACTAGAATATTCATTCAACATGAGTCAATTTTAATATGCAGAGAAAGTACGGTTTTATATAACTCAGCAGTTTGCATTTTAATTTCCAAAAAGTAAAGGTTCCTACTGCTTTTTTCACCTTTAAATAATAAAGTTATTCCAGACTGCAGAATAAGGGTATTCTTTTAGTAGATGATAATCATTAAATTCATTTTTTTTTCTGTGAAATAATTGGAATGTAAGAATTTCAAAATTGTAAATTTTCAGCATTTTTCTCTTTTATTAAAAATGTCTGTTTCAGACAAGAAGAATATTTAAACCTCAGGGCTATGAGTGATTCAAAGCAGCAAGCAACGTCATCAGTTCATCCTTTTTCTCAGTTAATTTTGATGAGGAAATTGTGTATTTAAATTGTAGATTCACAATGGAACAGTTCTCTCTTTTCTGGAACTCTTTATCATCAAAGTAAATTTATTTAACAGACATAATTCATTGCACTTCTGCAATGGCAGAGTGCAATTTCTCACTTGTTGCACTACTGCAAGTGTTTGCATTTGTGTGTGTGTGTGTGTGTGTGTGTGTGGCTTTTGACCTTATTTACTTACTGAATTCTTTGGATTATAGGACATTTGACCGGAACTGAAAATATCAAGGTTTGGAAAGGCTATTAAAACATTCTGTTAAAACTAGAAAACAGAAAATAAGTAGTCTGTGAATTGCGTATTCCATAAATTATACACCAACATTGTTTCTGCCATTCTTTCAGTTCTCCACCTTGAGACTGGAAACTAGACAATCCAGATGATTTATATTCTGAACGACCCTCCAATGTGAAAGTGCGTACATCATAAATACATATAAGGTCATCTTTCTTGTTCCATTGTTATAATACAAAAGCAAGAGAGACTTACTGTAGTCTGTAACATTGTTTATATAATAGAGAGTGAGTGAACTTGAAAACCTCACATATAGATAGCTGGTCTTTTATACAGCCTTGCTTCACTTGTCAGTAATTCCTTTCTGACAACCTTGATATTAAGTAAAAATTATCGAAAGATAATTAATGTATTTCCTCAACCACCCAAACCATCAACAAAATTGAGTAGCCCACCGAAGAATGCAGATGCATAAATGTAAGCCATTTTATGATTTAAAGATTGCTAAAACATAGATTACTTTTTCAGAAAAGTGGTAAAAAGGCAGTGTGGTAGTTTTGGTAATATTCCATGGCAAAATTAAGACGAATGAAAGAGGAAATGGGAACATGATGAAAATGGGAAGATGGAGGAGAAAAATTAAGAATAAGAAGTAGAATAAAGATGGAGATGGAAAAAACTGCCAATGATTAGTAACTGAAAATCATTGTTAAATGTGAGTCATTTATTAGCTGTTTGTTTTGATGACATTTGGGGGATTTAGCTGGTGAAAGCACAACATGTTATAAGCCATTTCTATTTGAAGAATTATTAGAGTATCTTTTGGAATAACAATACAAAAACAAAACCATTTGACTGCTTAAATTCCTTGCAGTATCTGTGGGCTTAAGGCGATTCCTACTGAATATGTCAGTGCACTTCTCAAAAAATTGACCTCGCTGCATTTGCTTAGAATGTGCTTCAGAAAAATAAGGACGTTAAAAAAACCAAGAGCTCTAAGGCAGAAAAAATGTTAGCTCAGCAGACGTTAAATCAGTTTTTTCCAAGTAGTAACAGGCACTACAGACAATGTTTGAATATTGTTGGGGCTTTACAGTCATAAATAAGCCAACACTCATTGGTATGGAAATAAAGCCATATAAATAGTAATAATAAATAAATAAAGCCATTTAATGCATTAGACATCTGTCATTTAGCATTCTAATATTTTCACGTGTGATCGTTCAAGGAATTTAATTGTGTATATCTGGAATCCTTGTGAAACGTGTAGCTCTTTAGCCTAATAGCTCCAGGCTTGTCAATTACAACCTTGCCAGAGTTGAAAAAACATGCAGTTTAAGTAATTTGCTCACGATGTGTGATAATGGGCCCTATGATTGGACTTGTAGTCTGTCTAGGGTGTTCCCTGTCTGATTTATTGTGCTTCTAGGAATTTTTCCCAGACTTATTGTATTCCTGCACTATAAGAAGTGGTCAGAAAAACAGGTAAATATCAGGAATCGTTCCTGTTGTTCAAATTTTATGCTATGATATATTTATTGCAAACGAGTGCAGCAGTTATCACAGGAACCACATCAGCAAAAAATATTGAAGGCATCACTGTGAAGGCAGTTTTATCATTGGTAAAGGTGTATTGTTATTGATCAAATCATCAATCATTTGTGGTCAACTTATAGGACTGCAGAGAACTAGGATCAGGAGAGCATCACTGAGCTTTACTGAGGGTCATCCCTGTAGATAATGAATGAATGATCACTGAACTAAATCAATGAACTCGTAAATAGTATCTTGCTTGTGCAAAAAAACGCACGCTTTTTAACACTGGTGTGCCAATTAAGGGGTACAGGCTATAAATGCAGAATGACTTTTCCATCGTCGTGTCTTCTGGTTTGTTAAATATAAGCGCTTTTATTCTGATGCTTGTCATGTACTGCTGTGAGGGTTTCAAGACTGTCTGTCACCTGGATGACCTAATTACATAAAACTGATGAATAGTATAAATCTAAGCAGGAATTTGCATTTTTGGATGTAGATAGGTGTGAATTAATGTGTGTGTAAGTTCTATAATAGAAGTGTCAAAAACCCAATTAACATCGAGGCTGTGCTTCAGCTAAATAACCTCTCAACCCCACTGATCATATTATAATATAAATGTTCTATCATTTAAATTGATCTAGATAGTTCAAAATTGCTTCTACCCTAGCCGTGTGCTTTGTGCTGCCTATGATAGGCTCCTGGTCCCCTTATGCAGATCAGCCGTTAGAAGACAAATGGATGAATTCAGTTTAAAATGGAATTGCACTATATGGCCAATAAAGTACGTGGACACCTTCCTGTGCAAAATCTTATTCCAAAACCAAGCAGGTATGGCAATGTTTAATGCTGTGTATACAATAATGTTTGAGAGTACAGGCTTGATACATTTGGCATTTGTGGGCCATCAGCTCCAGATCCATAAACACCAAAAGTAGTTGTAATTTCATATCAAGAACATACAGTACTGTGAAAAAGTCTTGAGCCAACCCTCATTTTTAAATATTTTGCTAGGAAAATGGGACAATAGGTACAGTGATTTATTGCAACATCATCTGATCATCTGTAATTATCTGCACCTGTTTCTTCGCTGGTTCATGCCTTAAATTAGATGGCTTCATTATGTTTGATTGACTCATACGTAGGTCACTGAGTGGCTTAGCAAACAAAAAACATTCCTCTGAAACTGGTCAGGTACAGATACTGGACTGAAAATGAGAGCCTGAAAGTTTGATGAGGGGTGGCTGAAGACTTTTGCACAGTACTGTATACTGATGATATGAGGTAAAACTTTATTTTGATCAATAATTAAATGAACATTTTTTTTAATTTGCTTTCTCTTAGGAGAATAACTATGAGTGGATCACCAGCAGTTTATATATATATATATATGTATATATATATAATTACCAATGAGCTATAAATTGCAGGAGAAATGAGGTAAACCACAGATCATTTTAGAAAAAACAAGGGAAAGTTCTCTCTTCATTACACGTATAATATAATTCTCTTTTCATCCATAGGAAATATTCTGGTAATTTACAATATTAATATAATTTGTTTGGGTACAATTCTTATTCAGAGTCATGTGAAAAATTGCCCATGTCAGATTTTATGGAAATGGAAAAAATTTCATCTTTTGAATTATCTGTAGCAGCAACTGAGTGAAGTCGATTTAAACGCCCAAGTGAGTTAAAGTCATCGATGCTTAGAACCCAAGGCAAATGAATTCTTAGAATTTAAATGACATTCTTCCCTGAAGCAGAGTCTTGCCACCTCTTACAAGACATCCGTGCCATTTTTTTGAAGATTATGTCTTTCTGCATCAATAGCTTAATTGCCATGGTCCTTTCTTTTAATTTCATTTTTTAATTAAAAAATTGTTGAGTTTAGACAACGATGAGGTCATGTTTGTAGTACCTGTAATGCCAAGTGATGTTTGATACTCAGTACCCCAGTGCTCCTTTTTAAAGGAGGTCCCTCGGACGATGCGGCTGACCTATTATTTAGTTATTCAGTCTGTCACTTTCAGTCTGGGATCTCTATGTTCATACGAGATGACATTGTTCTGCTTGGGACAGACAAACAGCCGGTCGGGCCGTATGGTTCCAGCTGAATTGATAATTTAGAAGGTTAGGCACGAACGATCGACAAGGAGCAACTTTGTAATTATTTGACTTCCACTAGAATAATTGTTTAGCATGGAGCTGTCACCTTGAGTACTAAACGTTAACTCAGAATGTCACTGGAAAAGGTGACGGGCAGAAAACAATTAGCACTTAGCCATCAAGAGAATTAATGGGGTAAAAAAATGTATCAGTTTTTCTTTCGACTAGACCAACAGCAACAACAAAAACACACGCAAATACATGCGATTGACAGAGTAAAGGTTCAGCATATTCAAATATTCTGGCCAGTATAAACACCAGGCATGTAAAACACTTTGATTTGGTGACAAAGGATTCAGTAATAGTCAAGTGTCAAGAGAAACTTTTGGAAATTCCTTCATGTCTGTTGTTTCCATCCCATACTGTATCTATATAGGTCCTGCTATGCATGATATTCTGGCAACTTGAATGATATTTTGCTTCTGTTTACATTTTCATTGCTACTAAGGTGAAATTATCACAACACAGATACAGCATATTAATGCAACATATCTAATGGGTTGAGCAAATATTATAAGATGTATTATAAATGCTTTTACGCCTGTGAAGATTAATTAGATTTGTTTATTATGCATGCAGTTTTAGCCAGTAGCAGATTAAGTATATTTTAGCCAGACTCTGTAAGCTCGACTTGGTCCTGATCTTACACATGCTGTTAAATATCATGGGTATCTTCACCACAGTAATAATCCCACCCCCCAATGTTACGATGTCATGGTGTGCTTGCTCTTAATCTAACAGCTGTTTATTTCCGGACAGATGTGGTCCCATCCTTCGCTCCATCCTGCTTCATTTTGGGGGTTTTTGCTGTATTGATGTGCGATGTCACTAATGGCCGAGATGCTGTAAGAATATTACACCGAGTGTCATATGTAGTTGTCTTCTGTCTGCCACTTTGAGTGATGCTGGAAGGTTATTCTTCCAGAGAGGCACCTCAATGTGGGGTAGCTTTAAATAGACACAGATATATACAATACCTACATGTTTGTCCTCTGGCCTGCTGCTGCATCTAGGAGCGGTCATGATTTCAGATTCTGCAACAGTGATAATAATCTATCCAATTTATTTAATAAACAGTTACAAAAAAAAGATGTAATGCCATGGAGATTAGTCATGTGAATTGTTGGATGGTGTGTGCCGACGTGGCAGGATGACACTAACATAGTCAAATGGAAAAAGAAAACGGACACCGTCGGCAGGAGGGAAATTCGCTCCCACTGGTTGTCAAGGCGGTTGGCAGATTAAGAGTTTACAGCACAAAGGAAAGACAAGATAGTGCAACATACTAGGTTGAGGGTTTACTATGTAATGCTTATCAACATGCAGAAGAATGAGTATCTAGTTTTAATCCACTTAAAAGCACTACAAGATGGAATGGTGGCTCATTGGGTGAGCCCTGCAGCCTTACACCTTTTCAGGTCGGGGTTAAATAACACCCCTGCATGGTTCTCTTTATGGAGTTTGAATGTTCTTGCCCTCTTTGTACAGGTTTCCCCCATGTACATTGTAGAACATTGTCGATCTGGAGTAGGTTCGGTGTGGCTGGCTAGGCTGGCTGGGTTGGCCGGGACATGACAGAATCAAAGTCTTTTGGAGACTTCATGCAATTTGCCATGTGATGCTACACTTACAGTAAGCAGCTCAGGATATGATCAGTAACATTAATCAAATGGGTGTCAGCTGGGATCTTCAGACTTCTGGGCTGATCCATGTCAACTGTGTGGGTTGAATTTACACAGCATCAATGAGTTGCTGATTACGTAGAATTTCCTGAATATTAGACTTGTCAGATGTCTTGAGGTGATTTTTGGAATGACTGCTGTGATAATATCGAGCTGGAATTCATCGCATCAGGAAGAGTTTGTTGATTTGATTGTTTTGCGTGTTGGTTTGTGATAGGGGGTCTTTGTGTTTCCCTGGTTGTTATTTCCTGTATTTTTCTTTGCCTTTCCCATGAGGCTCTCAAGTAGTGATAGGAGAGGTGAGACTTGAAAATGGCTCCACTCATTTCCACAGGATATTAGATCAGTACATGCACACCTAGCTACAACATGCTGTGATATGCACGGGAAGCAACCCACTGAGCTAAAGGTCAAAGTCTTTCGTAACAGTGTGGCTTATATGGTTATCTATAGTAACACTGTCAAGGCCAATTCAACAAAGACTAAACAAAAAAACTGAACATTTATCATAAAGCAATGGAAGAGGAAACAGAAGGGGGATCATCTATATATATCGGTATACGAGTAATTTTATTAAATAGGCAAGAAGAGTTGGAAAAGCCTTGAATACAAGCAAAGATATCCAGGAACTTATGAATACCGTGTTTTTAAGTGGGTGCACTAATATACTGTGTTGTAAAAGCTGGCCGTATAGCTTGACTGTAAATTGTAGTTATTGCGATATTGTGTTCAAGATGCAGGTATGCACTCGTCCAGTTCCAAAGCAGACGTCATGGTAATGATCGTTTCAGAACGAGTCTTGTTGTTTGTGCTTCTCTTCTCACGGTAAGTCAGACAGGATTTTCCATGAAGGAGGCAGATGTCTGCAGAAGTCAGGATGTCTGCCTGCATTATGCCAAGGACGGTATGACAGCTATGGTTTTTCTCTTTCTTAAGCCTGAAATAGGACTTGGAGGATTGCCAAGAGGGCCTCTCTTTTAGGTTTTCCCAAGTAGATATTGAGCTGAATGCTCCTTATTCCATGACAGAATACGGAATAAACAGGTTTGCCACGAGCTGAATTTAATATCTGTTAGAGCCGTTGTTTAGGTACTAGGGGCCCAGCTGTTCTACTGGCTAAGATTTAATACCAAAACATCACAGTGTCAAATCTCAGGTTGTTTTGGTTCAATAAATATCCATCTATGTAAAAATGAAATGTATATCTTTAAAAATGCCCTCTGCCGTGCTGTGTGCTTTCAGTCCATTGGTTTGGATTGTTTTGACCCATCACAATAAGCTAAGCAGACAATAAGGGGATCCCCCAACATCTGTCTGTATACACAGATGACATACATGGAACATTTCCAACTGCTTATCCTGGCTTATAGTGTACATGTACACAGTCATACTAACTGTATGTCCCTCTCAGTGTTTGTGTGCAACTAATGAGTGTACCAGACGTTGTACCATAGCTGTCTGTACTGGGTGACTCTCCTCTTAGTATTATTGGGAGAGTCTGAGACGATACTGACAGTCTTGATTCATAGTTCATAGTACAGCTTATGATTGCTTAAAATAAGCAGTGCTGAACAGGTTTCACTTCAGTCAATGGTATACTAGATGTTGTGATCAGGGGTTTATGCTTTGCAATTAGGGGATTCCGCTTTGACTCAAACACAGATGGGGAAAGAGATGATGTCATCACTACAATAGATACCCGTTTCTTAAGGGATTTCTGGTAGTGGCTCGGAGTCATTCTGTGAAAATGTCATAACCGGCATTATTGAGTCACTGAGATGGGAGGGGGGGGGGGGGGATCTTGTGCAATACATAGACACACCACCTACAGACATGTCAGACATCCAAAAGTTGCAGGTTGCTAGAATTCATGCAAAGAATGGGATCAGCTGGAGAAGGGGTATAATTTTTGTATTCACCCATATTGAGGCATTAAATAAGACATTGGGGGGCACTGCAGACTAGCTAGTTCATCCCTTTAAACATCTGAATCCAGGGGGAGTCAGACTAATGCAACTTCTAGTCATTGTCCCCAAAAACGAGATTAAAGTTTTCAGATGTTAAGACAGTCTTTGATGTAAAAGACAGGCACTCGGGTTGCACTTTGCATTTGGACAGTGAACTTCAGGGTCAGATGAGAATGTGGAGAAAATTCAATGAACTGAATAGATAGAACACTGATCCATTTGAAGTTAATGACAAACGTTGCAGAGGCAGAGGTTAGGTTTTCTCTGTCTCCTACCACCTGAGCCATTAATTATTCACCAGAATCTATTGGTTCAAAGAAATCAAATCTCCTTTTCCTTGAATCCTTCTTTTTTTAAATCACTTTGCAAATGTAACCAAGCCAGGTTATAAATGTTGTCAAACAATACGTAAGTCAACAAACCATATAAGTGTCCAATGCTATGCTTTAATTGTATGCATATATTTAAAAAGTTTTGTTGTTGCCACGGACATTAGAAATGATTTGTGCTGCCATTATAAATCTTGAATATACGTGTATAACCATTTTGATTTAGACATCCAGCTGTCAAGGGCAGATGGAACATCATGGACATTTTTTATTCAATATAACTAATTATATAATTAGAGAGAATCACTTATTCTTTCCAGGGGAAATACGTTTGACATAATTGAAACTGTCTGTTGAGTTGTATGATTTTTCATGAAAATAACATTAAATGGCTTTCCCCACTGCCTTTATTTACTTCGTCGTTTTTTGTGAATGTCTTTGTTCACCTCCTTTCCCAGCCGTACTCATGATGCAATAAACTACCGTCACCATAGCAACCGTGAAGTCTGTGACAAGGAAACTCACGCAACTGCCAGAGTGTGTGTGTGTGTGTGTGTGTGTGTGTGTGTGTGTGTTTGTTTGTGCGCGCGCGTGTCCTGTCGCCTCTAGCTATTCCAGCGTCTCTTCGCTGACTATGCCCATCTTGTCACTCATATTTTAATCCAAACCAACACCAGTCACATCCGGTATTATTAATAGTACCAAGGGAGCTGGGGTCCTGTTAGATCAGCTCTTATCCAGTTTAACTCTACTGCTAATTCTAGTTCCAATGAATTAAAACGAGAAGGAACAGCAAAATAGAAATGCCAGTGTGTGACTCACGGCCTGTTCTAATCTCAATGGAGCAGTAGTACAGCCTACTGACTGTAACTTATCGCAGTTTATCAGCCAGATCTTCTTTTCCCTGGGATGGAAGAAAATTTGGCCGATAAAATTGCCCTTTGTGAGTTTTTGAAAATAATAAATGAAAATACAGATATTCGCTTATGGGTTGCAGAGCTGGACCTCCGCTCATGAGAAATGACTTCCAAATGGACGGAGCCAACATAGGAACCATTACCGTTTATCTTCCGACATGGCAGTCTGTTCAAAGTGGACGTATAGGTTGAACACCTGTTGTAAATCGGTCAAGCTGAAACTACAGACAATCTACTGTATTCGCTAGGGAGGCCATGAGTTTTAAATACAGGCACCTTGAATATTTGTTAAATGATTTTAAAGGAAAGGAACAGACATGCAGTAAGATCAATGTGTTTTTCTTTTGTTAGGTTGTACCAGAACATACTGTAAGGGTTTTTTTTTCCTGTTACCATCTTTTGTGTGACATTTATTTAAAACCCATAAAGATGTAACTAAATTCAACGCTTAGGGAAACTATTTAATGATACATTACAAAAGAGCCTCTTTGTACTGTATCACAAAAAAAAGCTTGCCATTTTTTCTGTTTCTTAAATTTCATATTTATTCCTTGTATAGTAAAGTACAGTGGTTTGTTCTCTTTATGTTAACTTATTGTTTGTCTTTAATGGTGATACCCTGTAAAATCTGCTAAATATAATATTTCGTAATACAGTATCCCTTTACTCAAAAGAATATGAAACGCTGTGTGCAATACGAGAGATATCAAAGCAAACATACAGAGTAGAATGAAGTGACATGAGCTGTTTTAACGCGCGGCACACAGCGTTCGTGGCTGATTTCCGGCACCACAGTCAGCGTTGCTTGGAGAGGCCAATAAAGTGACGGTGATAGCAGACAGAGGGTGGCTGTTCACTTGTTTCCTGTGACATTTGAAGGCTGAGAATCAGAAGGAAAACACCAGAGAGGAAAGGGTAGAAAGATGGCAGGGCCACACTATATAATTACCATCTGCCAAGCAGCAAGCTGGTTGCCATAACAACTGTAATCTGCAGTCTCGGTACACAAAAACCCCGTTTAATATCGCTAAGTCAGGGATATGGACCAGACAGCACAGACACGAGACGTCAAAGGTGACTAGCTTTGTGGGAGGTTCATGCAATCCACAGGCCAATTAGGCTTGTCAAAAGTATGTAGCCATTTCAGCAGGTTTTATAAGACATCGGTTAGCCTCACTGTGGAAACAGGAGACAGGCACACGTAGTTTACCATTCATGATCTCAACAAACCATCCCCACTCCCAGGGGAACCCATGCTGGAAGTATACTAGACACACGAGAAGTGTCACATGACAACTCCTCTTTAAAGTCCCTGCACGATGGGCTGAGTGACTCAGCAGGCGGGACACATTAACGATGGTTAATTAGTCATTTAAAAGGAACAACACGTCCAGCTGTGTGACAACATTACAGACTGAATTGGCTGTACCATCTTATGGCTCCTTCTGGCCCCTGCTGCTGTGACCGCATTACCTTTACACAGCCTGCTCTGTTGGGTACCTATAATGGCAGAGAATGCAGATTGCTGAAGATCAGAAGTTTCTAGCATCTGCTAAGCCTGTCAAAA
Organism: Gymnarchus niloticus; assembly: GCA_009936485.2. Classification (NCBI taxonomy): domain Eukaryota; kingdom Metazoa; phylum Chordata; class Actinopteri; order Osteoglossiformes; family Gymnarchidae; genus Gymnarchus; species Gymnarchus niloticus. Next base: position 19,881,924 of record JAACJT020000086.1, on the reverse strand, counting down.
CCTCATTTTACGCGTGAGCCCCAAAGGTATGTCTTGCAGAACACGTAACCACAATGTAAACCTTCTGGCAAAGTGGAGGCGTAATGTCCTTTCACTCCCTGATTATCAGCAGCTCTTACAGCTGATTTGTAGCCCAGAAACCAGGGTGTGAACTTATACAGTAATAGCTTAAAGAGAGTATTAGGGAGGGCCTGTGTTTGGCTAAGGATTTGTAAATCAAGGTCAACTGACTGTGCTTTGTTTGTGAGCTTTAATGGGATGGATGTGTTCCAGATATGTGAAAAAACCATCTACCTATGACTCCTTTTATGTTGGGTGGGGAAAATGGGGTCAGCTTCACAAATCTTTCTCAGTCATATAAAGCTTCCAAACATCATTATTCAGGTGTGATAAAGGCACAGGTATCACTCACCAAACGGGACCTCATTGTGAAGGTCTTCAAAAAGAGTCAAAATATGAGAGTACTTTTTTCGGCAACATGGAAATGTAAGAAACGTTGTATGTGAATGCATAAAATCTCTTGAAAAATAAACTGGAATCAGAAAAAATAGGAGTACATATACACTGCAAGTCACCGATGTTTTGATGGAATACCAATTGCCTGATTCTTCCTGTCGTGTAAACAGAGATATGATTATCATAACCTGAACATTTGCAAGACATAAAGCCTTTATGGAGCTGGTTCGGTCACAAGGCAGAGAGGACACCAAAAATGGCTCAATACGAGAGACAGGAAACAAGGGACAGCTTGGGGGCAGCACCTGGTGAGAGGAACATCAGTGAGGGGTATCCAGGGAGGATGCCTGGAAAGGTGCCTCATGGAAAGACGACCAGGGAACAACAGAGCAGAAAGGAGAGACAGACCAGGACTCAGGGGAGACTGTGGGGAGCCAGGACTTGACTTTAAGGAGAACAGGTCCCCAGACTGGCAACAGGAAAGGGTGTCCATCTGAGGGCATCAAAAACATAGACTGGGGTTATTCTGGGGTCATAGGTTGGATTACTCTTGGCCATTCACTTCTGTATAGTAATACCAGCCACCCAGATAGGCAGGCTTATCCATGGTGTGGCCTAAGCACCTGAGGGAGCAGAGAGCTGGCTTAGAGTGCTGATCAGGCAGGACCCCGCCTGATCAGGACTGCATATCCACCATTAGGGTGGAGTCACTAGGCAACCACATGCATAATGAGGGACCAGGTGTTGACTGAGGCAATCAGGGTTACCTAGGCAACTAGGTGTAGCACGAAACCAGGCAGCGGGGGAGGAGCCAGGGAACAGGGAGTGAGGGGCGTGACATATTCTTCCTATATTTTTTCAATTAATATATTGTATAGCTAACACTACAGAATAATTTATAGTGATTGTTCAACAGTGTACAATTGTTCGACAGTCATTTGTGGAACAATTACCATGCATCACCAGGCTTCACAGCAAGCTTCAGTGTGCAGGTACATCACTCTGCTGATCTACAGGGCCACTTTCACTAGGAGGCTTGTGGATTAACTGTGTACTTAGTGAAGCTCTCACCACTGCACTCTTTACAGTACATAAGCTGTTAGGCTATCCCTCCGTGTGTTCCTGAAGCTCCCAAAAACACAAAACTTTACATGCTTTTTGTAGGTTTTTGCCTCATTGATCAGTGCCTAAGTTTTGCTGATATGAAACAGTCTTATGTTCTGTTACGACATCCTTCACAGGAGAGGGAATTTCAAAGGGACACCCAAAGCCGTACCCCTCTCTGTTATTGTGTTTCTCTATTTTTTTCTTGTTTCTTTAAAGAAAACATACCGACATTTTTTCTTGGTGTAAACTGCCTGCAGTATGTGTCTGTGGTTTGCCTCCTTATGAAATGGTCACGTCGACATCCATTATTATGCATGCATTGATTAATAACAGTTCTTCAGATGTCTCTCTCTTTTCAACCCTCTTGCAGTCACATTTTTATCATTGCTTTGTGCCTCTACACTTTTCTTAGATGATGGTAAAAAGCCATTTTTAGAGACCTTCATGTTCCATGGAAGAAACAGAAAGAAAGGAAAGAGAGAGAGAGAGAGACAGAGAGGGCAAAAAGAGAGGGAAATGATGCAGCCCAAACACCAATCTGTCATTACAGCTGTGGTCTATCCCTACTTACACACACAACCCCCCCCCCAAGGCTGCAATGCTATTTTTAGATGGACCTTTTTACCACCATTACCCTTGGGTTTTGTGTCTGCCAGAGCTCTAAATTTTTAAACAAGGGTGCCTCAACATTCAACATCGTCTTGCCAAAAAAAAAAAAAAAGAAGAAAACAAACAGATTCTTAGGATGTCATCTTCCGTTTTTACATTTCGGAGGATGAGATCTTGGGGTTATATTCCGCTGCATAGTGCCCTAGGGAGAGTACTGTCAAGGGCAAGAGAAAATGTCAAAAAACAGAAATAAAAAATTGTCGTCAGAAAATTTGACATCTGGTACACTAAACAGGATTATTTACACTTCTCCTCCCTTGTCCTTCTAGGTTGTAATTCTGCGTGTTGGGATTGAAAGTAGAGTGAGAATCCTCTATCTGATCAGGGCCACAAAGAAGAGTATTGAAGTGACCATGGAGTGACCATCGGGGTGACTGTGGGCTGACCGTGACTCCCAATCACAATATTACCAAGCAGCCCAGAAGCCTATAAAAATGTCTTAGTAGGCTTAATATAGAATTACTATCCTATTACATTTACCCTTTGGTATCCGCAGTCTGCTGGTGACGGTCATGCTTCTTGAGTCTAATTCCTGCCCTTTCTCTTCTACTGCTCTACTAGCTGTTGTCCCCTATATTCACAAAGTGAACTACCATTCCTGTCTATTCCTGCACAATGAGCCACTTAACAGAGATTCCTTACTTTTCTACTGAGAGCTGTACTATATTAAGCCTCATGTCTATGTAGTGACACTCAAGTGAGGCTCCCCTCCTGCCTCACCTCAGTTTTTATTGGCTGTTTCATGAAAACATTTACTCCCCAGATTTTCTTCAGTGCCTTGTGAGTCTTCCTTTTGTGACTAAGTATGCCTCAGTGATCCTAACACGAGTTTCCAACCCAGGCCCATAGTAAAACTGACTAAAGAGTGAACAGATTGGGTTGTTATTCACATCTGCCGGACGTCTAAGCCAACCGAGAGCTCCCTTGCCCTTCTGACGAGAGTCAGACGAGGACAACTGGTTGGCTGAGCTTCGCCTTCCATCAGCTCAAATTCGAAAGAATTGACCCTCAACACACCTGACCTTGCATAGGCGGAGAGAGAGGCAGACTTACCCATCATCCTGCCAGTTTCTTTAGTATTCATTCCATTTATGCTCTGGGCTCCTGGGCAGGATTTTAAATATTCAGGTGGCCCGACAGGGGAGAGTCTAGTCATTCTGGTCTAATTACAGAGCCATCACAGCCAACTTGAAGAAGACGGTTAAGCAACCTGGAATCTTGCTGCAGGACCTCACAGCTCCATTCCTGTTAATAACTGATGCAGCCGTGGTGTGAGAAAGTGTTGTCAGGAAGTTTCCGTGGCTACGCTGCCATGTGGCTCAACTGAAGTATACTTGAATAAGCTGTTCCAGAGGTGTGGCAGTCTGGAGGGGGGTTTGCATCAAGACTTGATGTTAAGGAAAGCTGCCACAAGCAAATCTCTGCTCTCACATCGAGTAGCAGACCAACGTCTGCTCCACCTGGGGCCACATTCACCTGGCTGTTTGGTGGGCACCAGAGCCAGTCAGGAGCTACTCTGAAGGAGGAGATTCTGTTCTAACTAACCCTTCACACCCCCTGTATGTGAAGTGTGTCTGCATTCTCCATGATTACAGGTGCCCTGTGGTTTTGTTTAGTGCAGCTTAGCTGTGTGATGAGTATATAATGAGCTTAGGGGTTAACTATGACTTATTCATAGGTTCGTATCTTAGCAATCCTTGGCTGGAAACTGGAAGAACCCAGAAAAGACAAGTAAATATTGTATGCTTCAAATTGCTTTTACTACCTACAGAAACACCAGGGGTTGTTGGCAAATCTCTGGTTTGTAATTGATGTAATTCAGAAACAGCAGCTCAGTCCAGTTGTCATGTCAAGCTACATTTTGTCAATGACCTGCTGGGCACCAGATCTGTGTGTTGTGCTGGAATGATGGGCAAAAGCAGGAGCTGCAGAATTTCCTACACCTGCTTATTTGTGATTAATGTGACTGCTTCCCAGATAATCATCAATGAGCGATAATAGGACAGAGTGTAGAAATTACATTCTGGTGATTTTGTTTAAACCTATCTGACACTGTGATGCTGCACACATTACAAGAAATTCTGTTTAAGTTTAGAAAGCATTGTATATTAACATATTCAAATGTGTCTTCTGTTTTATTATTTGGAGAGAGATTATAGAGATGATCTAAAAAGCAGCAGCTTAAGGAATAAGTGCAATTATTAATGTGCTCAAGTTTTGTCGTCCATTTGAAGAATTTTGCTGTGCCTCTCACCCTCACTCTCTCATAGGCCGTGGTGGGTCTGCAATAGCCCTATCGGGACTAATGAGTGCTAATGAATACCAACAAGTGTGACTGGAATAATCCCATGTTGCAATGGCCAGCGACGGTGGCTCGTCTGTGACCTCGTGCCAGATTAATGAGTCAGCTCTTGGACCCTGGAGCGTCATCACTAGAAATGTTTTCTGCTCACTGCTACTGCCTGGTTGCATGTTCCTGTCAATATTGCGATTCCTCTTCTTTGTATGGGCAGCAAGCAGCATCTTCAAATGGTATCTTTATGATGGGCCACACATTGGAGTTGATATAGTGCCATCTCAGTGTTCTGTCTTTTTCAGGCAATAGAACCTTGATCACAGTTTTCTGTGGTGCTGTTGTATTGCGTAACCAATATTAATAGTGCTTTGAGTCTAGGCTATTGTTTTGAATATGCAACACATGGTTCTGTTATGATACAGTGTTTTTGGGACAAGAAGCCATATTTTGCAGAACAGACAGAAGGGTACATCCTTTCTGTATCAGTTGGAAGGCAGACATATTTATCTTATTGTTAGCATGTCAACAACACACAGTATCACTGGTACAGCTCAGCTCTATGAGATACAATAACCAACCAGACCAGAAGAAAACCAACAGCACTTATGTAATACTTTATCTGGTGGAGCCTACTGTCAGTTTTCTTAGTTTGAATTGATTCAATTCAGTTCAGTTCAATCTTACCTTTAGCGCTCTTAACAAGGAGCATAGTCACAAAGCCTGGGCCCATGTACAAACACAGAATGGAACCCAGAGCTCAAGTGATGCAATAGCGATTCATTTGTAATCTTCTGCATTTAAATATCCATCCATCCATCTATCCATCCATCCGTCTTTGACTGCTAATCCTGGTCAGGGTTGAAGCAGGAGGTGGGTGGGTGGGGGGGGGGGTAGAAGGTAAGGGTATAGTTTTGTTTCTTTTATTTGCCATTTAAAAAAAAT
>JAACJT020000086.1:19833804-19869860 GCA_009936485.2 Gymnarchus niloticus | reverse complement strand
GCAGGAGGTGGGTGGGTGGGGGGGGGTGAGAAGGTTAGGGTATGATTTTTTTTCTTTTATTTGACATTGAAAAAAAATTCTTGCATTTCAAGCAGATTATCATAAATGTTTTAAAATGTGGCTTGGGGTGGCACAGATTTGATACAAACGTGCTGAGGTTCCCTGCTGGTAATTTCCAGTGGTGATAATCACCGCTCTAGCCACACCCTTCAAAAATATCTATATATGATCAGCGGAAACACACATGTATTCTCACTCAGGCCAGTTTTAAACTTTGTTTCTGTGTATTTTTAAAAAATTTTCCAGAGTTCAGAGAAAGACACTTTTAGTTTCAATGGCATTTCAATATGATTTTTTCCATTTTGACATGTTGTTTTCTTTTTTTTTTATGCTTTTCCTTATCTGCTGTTTCATTGGTTAAATGTGTCATTTAGAAACACCATTAAGGTTTAGTTGCATCTGGCTTCTGAGTCACTGTTTTCTGTGTTTCAGGTTTATTTTTTTTGCAAATTTAGCTGACATAAAATGTCACCTAGTCCTTCTAGAGCTCGTCATTTAATCACTGTGCATTTTTCAGAAGCAGTGTTGGTAAAGTTACTTATAAGGTTACACACTTCATACCATCCCTGGCTCTGCGTGCGAGAAGTTTTCATTTCCACCTAGTGTGTGTGTGTGTGTGTGAGGGTTGTTTTTCAGATGAATTGGTGGCCTGTAGTTTTTTGCTTGCCTCTCAAATGGCATAGCACCTGAACCTTCTCATTTGTTTTGTAAATGGTGGGTCACTGTAGCCGTTTTGGGCTGATCTGTATGATACAAGCACCAGGACACCTCGGCCTTTCATGGGAATCCTTGTTAGATCTTATTTTGTTTCGCCACACCCTACAGACCTGTTTGAACTCAGGCAGGCTTCAGGCAACGTACTTTGGTGCAGTTTTACAAACACTAAGCAGGTCTGTGGTGGTGGACCTAACTTGCTGAATGGCCCTGGTGGTTAACTTACATTGCTGTATGACACTGGTGGTGAACCTAACATGGTTAATGGCCCTGATGGTGAACTTAAGCTACTGAATGACGTTCAAAATTTACTGGTCAATGGGTATCCCTCTCCTCAACTGTGGTAACATGCTGGTAATAGATATCACCCAAAGAGCAAGGGATGGAATACGAATAGCCAAAATGAGGAGCTGAGGTAGGTATCTTATAAGATCCTGGCCAGGTCTCGAAGGGACCTGTTCCACTGCATGTAGGCCTGGAGCAGTCACATGACACACTGTATGGATTACATCTCAGCTGGCTAGGGAATGCCTGGGATTACCTCAGAAGTCAGGTCTGCCTCTGCGATCATCACAAGGAAAACCCAGCAAACAGGGAACATTACAGATACGTTATAGGAATGTAAATAACATACTGAGAACGTTACTGGACGTTGTGGGAACGTTTCCTGTTTGCTGGGAAGCAGTTTGAAGATGAACAGATGACTGGTCCACTATGTGTGTAGTGTATCCTACATTTCCTCTAGGGTGCAGTCTACTTTCCGCAGTAGTCTTCCTGAAATGGGTACCATGACTACTGTATTCTCTATGTGTGTCTCTAGGAAACGAATTCATTAATGAATGCAAATGTCCCATAATTGCTTTGCAAATTTGGCCTTTATTACTTCACATGGTGTTATACTGTATAGTTTATGAGAAGCAAATAGTGTAGAAATTTTGGAATTGGCACTGTGGCCAAAAGTTTGCATTGAATTTACATGAATTAAAAGAAAACTTATATCTGTATAAATGGGTGTGGTCTTAAAACAGGATTTTTGTTTTTGGTTTTGGGTGAAAGGTACCTGCTAAAAATGGTATAATCATACATGCATTTATTCTAAAAACCACGACCAAGCTCTGTTTCGTTCTCTGTACAAATATTTATTTATAATCTTTGCCAGAATGCTAACTGCCCTGTTGGGTATCACATTTTTGATTGTAATGCATAATAACATCAACATTTTTCACGTTAAAATGACTTTGAATTCTTTACTACTTTGAATGTACATGTAAAAAAAAAAAAACATTGCGTGAGTCCTGCGTTGTTTTGTTTTTGCAGATTAATGTATTGACCTTTCTAATATTAAATGTCATAGCTTAGTATTCTACCAGTTTCACACCAGCATTCTCTTTGATATTCACATGCAGGAAGCTACTGTAGTCCGATAAGCGACTTATGAATAAACAACAATTTCCACCCATCTGCCATACAACTGATTTCATTAATATACTCACTATTAATGTCTGTGAACACAAGAAATGCCACAAAAATTGCACTTCTGATCATATGCATGAATACTTTGTTTAAAATGAATTATTTTGCATTTAATTTATAGCTCTATTTGTGTCTAAACGCATCAACAAATGGTGCTAAATCCCAATGAATTTCTCAGTGTTGTTCAGAGTTCTCTGTCGAATCACGTGGAGCTCTAGTGATCATTCTGTGAGATCTTACCTGGTCCTCTGATGTGTTTTTATGTCTTGCAGATCCTGGCCATAATATCCATCTTATTCATTGTGCTCTCCACCATTGCCCTGTCCCTAAACACGCTCCCTGAGCTGCAAGACACTGATGAATTTGGCCAAACAACGGATAACCCCCAGCTGGCCCACGTGGAGGCCGTTTGTATTGCCTGGTTCACTATGGAGTATCTGCTGCGCTTCCTGTCCTCACCCAACAAGTGGAAGTTCTTTAAAGGGCCCTTGAACGTCATTGACTTGCTAGCCATTCTTCCCTATTATGTCACCATCTTCCTTACCGAATCCAACAAAAGTGTGCTACAGTTCCAGAATGTGCGGCGAGTGGTGCAGATCTTCCGAATCATGCGTATCTTGCGCATCCTAAAACTGGCACGGCACTCCACTGGCCTCCAGTCTCTGGGCTTCACGCTGCGTCGCAGTTACAATGAGCTGGGCTTGCTCATCCTCTTCCTAGCCATGGGAATTATGATCTTTTCTAGCTTGGTCTTCTTTGCGGAGAAGGATGAGGATGACACAAAATTTAAAAGCATCCCTGCCTCTTTTTGGTGGGCCACCATCACTATGACAACAGTGGGCTATGGGGACATCTACCCAAAGACTCTCTTGGGAAAAATTGTGGGAGGCCTGTGTTGCATCGCCGGAGTACTAGTGATTGCTCTGCCCATCCCGATTATTGTCAACAACTTCTCTGAATTCTACAAGGAGCAAAAGAGGCAAGAGAAGGCTATCAAGAGAAGGGAGGCCCTGGAGAGAGCTAAGAGAAATGGCAGCATTGTGTCAATGAACATGAAGGATGCCTTTGCTCGGAGTGTTGAGCTTATGGATGTAGTCATAGAAAAGAGTGGGGAGAACATGACTAGGAAGGAGAAGCTTCAGGACAACCACCTCTCACCCAGTCGATGGAAGTGGACGCCCAAACATGCAGCTTTAGAGAGCGATTCTAATCGATCTTTCGATGTGAGTGAGCATGGTTCTCCAGGCAAGGCCAGGACCTCTAGCCCGCAGCACCTGAATGCGCAGAAGTTGGAGGAAATGTACAATAAGATGGCCAAGACCCAGTCACAGCCCAACCTCAACACCAAAGATAGAGGGTCAACATCGAAAGGCAACAGGCAGAGGGAGGAAATTGAGATGGGCAGCTTTCATGGCAATACCACACGAGAAGGCATTATAGACATGAAAAGCCAGTCCAGCATAGACAGTTATATCAGCTGTGCGACTGACTTCCAAGAAAACACCCGCTTCTCACACAGTCCTATTGGCAGCCTGCCAGGGCAGTTCCGGCCCAACACCAGAATGCAGACCACCCTGGAACACGAGCCTGTCTTTTCAACCCACAGTGTCAGTAAGCCACCTGGGTGCAGCTCCATTCTAGAGAGTGGCTCAGACCCAGAAGGCTCCAGGCATGGATTCTTCTCAGATAGCCCCCATGGTTATCTCTTCAGCAAGCCGCTCAAGGCACATTCTTTCAATGTCAGCCCTCAGGTGGGAGAGGCAGGCACCACTTCCTCTTCCATGCAAATGGGAGTTGCCCCTCTGTCTGTAAGCTCAGTCCTGTCTGATCACTCCCTTGTAAGCCCAGAGGTGTCCATCTACAACACAGCCAGTAGCAAGACCCCACCTAAATCCCCCGAGAGCCTGAGCATAACACCTGCAATTTTCACATTTCATGAGACATCCATTAGCAAATATATTGATGCTGACACTGATGATGAAGACCACCTGCAAGACAGTTATAACTCCAGTCCCTCTAAACAGCTGCTCAGCAACACAAGTCCAAAGTTCAGGATTAACAGTAGCTTTCAGCAAGGGATCAACCACCTAGAGGCTTCACAGAGGATTATGGGCCAGAACTGTATATTCCCCTTAGAGAGTCAGCCTGTGATTGGGCAGGAGAACCATGTGACCCAGGATGTGTGTGCAGCTCAACGGCTGAGGAATCGAGTTAACACATATGATCAAAGTATTTGAGTACTAGGAAGCAAGCTGGAGTTGAAACACAATGGAAAAGTGATCCAGTAATGGTGGGTAAAAAAATAAAAAATGGAAAATTATGAAACACGCCAGGCTATTTACCATGTGGCATGACAAACTTCAAACCATGACAATAACATTAATGGGAACGGCTCGTTATAAAACATGCTGGCTCTCAGATGGGTGTTGGTGAAGGTGATGCCCAACATGGTGAGCTTACAGAGGCTAGTGGAAAGAAACCACTTCTCATCCTGCCTCAATCTGCTTCCTCCACCCATCATTGACTGCTTCTCCAGGTAAAAGGCATACATAGCCTAACATGTGCTCTGCAAGGTAACATTGTGTTAGCCTGTGGATGGTGTGAGGGAGAAAAGGACTGTCTAGGAGGGTAAGGGTCACCCAGCTGATATCAAGGGGTTAAGGGAATTAAGTGGTACGAGCAGAGGACACATCTGCATATCTGGAGAAAAGCCCTTAGTCTGCTACAGCTCCCCCAGGTCATCATCTGTTACCATCACATGCTTTAACCTGGTCTTATCATACTGTAGGTTAGGGAGCACTGATAAAGATCGAAGTGGCTTGCTGTTTACTTGCATTTTTCCACCCCAAAACTGGCCTTAGGTATATGCAAACCTGTCAATGTGTACCGTGTGCCTGTGTGTATACTTGAAATGAGCACATATGTGAGTATACACATATTCACACGCTAATAGGTATATACAAATTGTATCATCTATTCAGCCACTTTATGTTTACTTTTGAATCTGTGTTTTCTCCCACAAATTGTAAAAATGTATCAGTCAACATTCATTGTCATTTTGGACACTGGAAATTTTGGGGCATTACTGGAGAAATGCAGTCTCTCATGCTGTCTGTAACAAAAGGTTTTTTTATTATTATTGTTATTTTCCGGAACGTTCATGCTAAAATTTAGACCCATGATGCATTCATTGACTCCAAGCGTTTGAAAAACAATCTTGAAGTTTACAGAACTGTGGTTATCTTTTGTTGTGATTGAAATCTAGAAAAATCGCTGTTAGAAACTGATTACAATCACGATGCAAAGTGCGTCACATTTTTATACTCAATTTCTGACAGTCACATTGTTCATCACTACACTTACTATGATTAGTACGTCAGAGCATCCCAGTCAAAATTTGACAAACATGTAGCAATTGTCTGTGAGGGAGCTTCAAGCCCATTCACTCAGAGGTGGGGTTCGCAGACGTTCTTTGTAAATTGACACAATGCTGACATTGTCACATTGATGCATGCAACGTAAGACGAAAGGGGCCAAAATATTCAGGGGGAGCACCCTCCAGGAAAAGAAGTATTAACCCCCCAACCCCAGTCCTTCATTTGTAGTTACATGATCATAAGGTCCCTACCTCTAGTGGATCTCTTGCAATCCATTCAGGGATCTCTGATTCAAAAAAGGTTGAAAGAATTAAGGACTGGTTTTAGATGTCTAGTGTCTATATTTTAATATTTATAAGCAACATAAATGATCCAGTATTTTATCAATCATGCTTTTGTAGATGGAGTGGAAATTAGATTGAGGGAAAATAGAACATAGAGTAATGGAAATGTATATTTTTATTTTTTTCTGAATAAATGGGTTTCAAAAACTACTATCAGTTCTTTTTCATACATAGGTGCATCTAAAAGAAAACAATTACTAGTGAGCGTTTACAATAGAATGTTTTTTTTTTTTTGCTCTTGGGTCCCCGTCTGTCTAAATGGTTACAGATTTCAGGTCCCAGTTTGTGTAAGTGGTTGTCCTTTTTATAATGTGATGAGCCAAAGAGTTTTATTATTATTATTATTATTATTATTATTATTATTACTATTATTTTTTCTGCAGTTTAAATGGGACCAGTGGCAGGGTAAAAGAGAGGCTCCCATCAATAGCACAAACTCTTTTCAGTGGACGTTTGTTTTTGCTACCTACTGTACATACAGTAGTCAGTCCAAAGCTGGGCTGGCCATGGGTTTGAGATTCAAAGGAGGATTACTAGATCTGTCTGGGAAGCCAAATAAAATAGGTGGACTGGAGCAAGAGTGTGAGAGAGAGAGGTGGATTAACAGCAAAGCTGAATCCTTCATAAGCTGTTTGGGTCCCTCGAAAGGTGGTCCAGCCGTAGTCTTCCCCACTATCAAACACATGTAAACACTGAAACACAAGCAGACACACGCGCACACATAAAGGTTTCTTCCCAGCTTGGGTGGGCGCATAAAAGGAGCCATCACACACAGGCTGGTCTACACCCTTGGAGGGTGGGGGTGCATGCTGTCATCACCAACCTGGAGGGTGGAACATGGGGAGTTATGGTGCCTACACAAGGCAGCACCTACCGTATTGGTTTCAGGGAATCTGCTCTTGACACTCCAGTGAACGGCCAGTGTCTCCACCTCGACTAGATCTTATCTGCATCCATCACAACACATCTGGTAAGCCCTGCATCTCAAAGCACTTTACCATATATGCAATCTTGAGTTTAAAATGTCTGATGATATCTATATTGCATAAGACACAGAAACCATGGACGTAATTATTTTTGTGTACTTATACTTCATCTGGCTATTTAAATGTTGTTACATGTGACAAATGGTAGACAGCACATATACAGTATTTTGTGCCTTTGATGACCAATTTCATTCATTTTTAGCTTTTTGTGGTTTTTCTTTTTGTGTCCAAAAAGAAAAAAGTTCCAGACACATTGTTCTGTAGCCTCTGACATTCAAACATACACACACACACACACACAAACGCAAGGGTCTACTGATGCACACAGGTATCAAAAACAATGACTTCGAGAATAACTACAGCTAGTTTCCATGGTGACCGCAGCCCCATCCGGAGGCTTGATGCAGCCAGGCTGGTCTAATTGGATGATAGTGGGAGGAGGTACTGTGTCTGACATTCCCAAACGTTTACCGCAGCACCAGAGCACAGAGCCAGACAGTCTCATTTATATGTGTGCATTTGCACTACATGTGGTTGACCTAAAATATGCATGCAGAAACCTGCATCTGTCATCTCCAGAAAGTCGTGTGCATCATGCACATTCTCATGGCTGCTACCTCGGAATAAGATGAGCCGAAGTGTGAAAAGAATAGCAATGACTGCACAGAGACAGAGGTTACCCAGGCAGTGTGGTTAATGATTTCTGCTGCTTAGATACGGTTAAATTGCGTAAAATTAGCGAACTGGAGGAGGGTGTCCAAGGGGGGTCTGTCTTCTGTACCAAAACTAGGAATGAGGGGAAAGAAGATGTGGAGCGAAGACACGTACAAGACAGCTATTGTCCTCCAGTTAGTTGTATGAAATTAATCAGTAATCTAATTTCAGGATTCTCTGTCATGGAAAATACGATCGACAAATTTGGATAAGTGGGTTTCAAAAAAGTGAATCAGACTGACAGAAAACACTGGAAGAAAACCCTTGCAATATTTTTTTCATTCTGTTTACTTCAGAGATGAGGCCTGTTAAACCTGCTGGCCTGCGGGGTGATCCAGAAAGCAGGATCAACATATCCTACAGTTAAAGCTGATTTCCTATTTAAGAAATTCGGGGAGATTTGTACAATTCACAAATCCTGAAGTCAGGCTTTCAGTTTTCTCCAATCAGAATTCCAGATTAACTATAGGATTTGTTAAACCCGCTTTCTGGAATGGGCCTCTGGTCAATCGGCCACACTGTTTATTTGAAAGTTGAATACCCTTTAGAAATCTGATGGCCCCTGACAGGAAAACATCTCTGAAAGTAGCGGGATAACCACATTGTTTTGAGTCAATGACCACAAACATCCTTCAGACTCAGCATTTTTAAAGTGTGTCCTCTTCCAAGCCCAACCTTCAATGGTACCAGCTGTTCCTTCCCTTTACTATGAAAGTGAAAAAAGAAACAAGTTTATGAAATCATCAAACAAAACGACAAATTCCCCTGCCTTTTGCCATGCAGAGCCATTTACAGACTTTGTGTTCATGTGAGAATACTAATTTTGAGCTTTTTGTGAAAGTGTGAAATGTGCCAATGACAAAAAGGTTAAAGGCAGGTTTGAATGCATCTCCCACTGTAATGATACATCCCTAGTCTTATAAATAGCTGTCTGGACCAACTGGAGGAAATCACATTCCACTGAGAGAGACTCAGCTTCTCCAGTGACTTTAGTGACTCCTGCCAGTGAGATTTGGAAGGCTAGACTTTGAAAGATCAGCCATCGCACAACAATGCTGGATGAAGGATGATGTAATGGGCAGCCTTGACTGAAGGCCAGAGCAGAAAGGAACCCAGAGATGTGACCCCTGAGAATCCAAGACCTTCCCTTTCATGTCTTTTAGTCATAGTGCTGACAATGCATTAAAGAGGAGCAGAGACTTGATATCTGAAATTCCCCGGGTTATTGTGACGACTCATTAAATAGGGGGAGAATATTAATTTTATTGATAGGTCTGATATCCGTGATGTTCTAATTATGCCTATACTTAGTGGCATAAGCAAGAGTTAAATGTGACTTTATAAGTAAAGATTTTTAAACACAGAAAGAAGACGTTTCAGATCACGGGTTCCCGAATATTGACGTAGCACAAATGAGAGACTGAACAGAAAACGTGCCCAAGTCCATAAGGCTAAAGCAGATACAGTACATTAAAAGATCCTTAGTTCTACTTTATATTAAACAGAAAAGAGACTTCATACCTGCCGCCTATCTCTATTTTAAAGAAAACATTTCATGGAAATTGATGTGAACATATTTCCAGCCATTAAAATAAGTTTGCTGTTTAAATATCATTATCCCTCTTACATATTACACTTTATTTATTTGAACTAGAAAAATAATATTAAAAAGTAATAAACCGATAATACAATTACATATGTTAGGTTTTCCTGACTTGATTACGTTGATGTTTTGTCAGTTTGTATATGCTCATTTTATGCCAGCTTTTAGTTTAGCTGCGTTTTTAAAAATGATTACTCGTGGACTTCTGCGCTATCTAGTTGCGGGGTCCAGATTAAGTAGCCATTAATATTTGAACAGTCGAAGCATCGAAATGACACTTGGCCCTGTTCGTGTCATTCATGGAATTGCTTCACACATCTAAATATCGTTTAAAACCATCGCTGCTGTTGCCTGTGGGCGATGAAAAGTAGCTGCTAGAAAAACACGATTTCTGTGTCTTTGTGTACTAACATAGGGCTGGGCAAATAACAAGTGGAAGGTTCACCCCTATTATTCTGTGGTCCTTTGGCAAAGCTCAAATCAGGGTCAATCAGACTGCCTCTATAAATAACGACTTTCCAAGGACCACCCTGGCCATAGACGGTCCCCAGGTCCAAAAAGGAGTTAATTCAATCTCCCGCAGTTCTATTGCTGGACACACGCATATGTAAGTGTTATATATGACAGATCATATCTTGCAAAATATATGTTTGATATTTTTTTTAAGTAAGTTTCTAAAATATATTTTGATAAAATATTTATTTTTAAATTCTTGTAAATGAAGCAAACCTATGGGAAACATACCTTAAAGGCTGTGTGTCCGAAATGGGGTCTTAAATCAACTTTTTGTCAAACAGAGACTGGAAATCTACCTGTTTAATCAAAATGAATCAGAGGATCCTTTCAGACAGATCCGCTAGCCCTCAAGGGGAAATAGGAATGCCTGGTGAAAGGTGAGGAAGATGTGGCATCTTCTTCAAGCATGGTCCTGTCTAAGCATTCTTACTCTCTGAGGACAGTAAACTCTGAGGAGGAATATATTTTATACTGAATGGACTGTCAACCAGTGCTGCAGATAATTCACCAAAACTATTACTTAATTTGTTTTTGATGCTGCTGTGTATTTGATTGTTTGTTTGTATGCGTGTTTTCTTTCCAAGCACTTTATATCAGTTGTACATAACTTATTTTTTTCTCAGCAGACCGCGATTAACCATACATGACCTTCATCTCTTAGGATCAGGACCTTTACAAGAGATTTTGTTTTGAAATTGTTTGTAACTGTCAAAAGCGGGTTTACTATGTTTCCTGCAGAAAGCACAAACAAGTGGCTTAATCTAGTTTCATTTAAATACAATGGAAATGACAAGCAACATGTAAATTAGCATGAAAGGTTAAAAAAAAAATCATAGTGATCCTACCTTGCCCCAGCAAAATGATATTGAACTTTATTTGCCATAGCCTTCTATGATGTTGTTTGTAGGTCTCAAGGCTGTGTTTTGTAATGTTTCTACTTGTTGACTTTCTACGTTGTTGTTTCCCTATCACCTTCTGTTGTCTTCAGCATGTGGTACTATGGAGCCGTGACTATGTGTGACACTGAGAACCTGTTTAAGTCTTGTAAGAATCAAATGTGTCTAGTTGTCAGGGGATCTTTGTGTTTCATTTTGACGAAACCCCAGCCATGACTTACAGAAAATTAAATAAACCACAGTAATTACCAATTTGTTGCATGTCGTCTGCATCCTGAACTGAGAGAAGTTAAGCCGGTTTTCATTAACATTGCAGAATGGAACCTGTTTTGTATACTAAGAACAGTAAGCCACTGTTACAGAGTTAGAAATGTTAGAAATAGCGTCCCCTCAACATTGCTGTTATGGCTTTGTATGTTGGCTGGGATGAACGGCACTCCTACGCCCACAGAACCTCGCTGCTTGACACAGTAGGAACTTTTCCTTACCAGGGGATTCTATTTACTGGAAAACGTTTCCAAATATAAATTTTTTCCATTGAGACAGTTTTAAGGTGCAATTCAACAAAGATATCACATTTCCCACAGTAATCAGCAGCGCATGTACAAACTATGAATAAATGGCACTATTTGTTTCAATTAATCCGATGCTCAAGGAAAAATATGTACAACAAACAGGTCATATTGAAACTTTGCATGACAAATTTAGACTAAATATAAAATATTCACATTTGCATAATTTAGCCTGATATTTTAATGTGAGGAAACAGTAATACTATGGAAAATGATCATTAATACAAATATAACCTTACTGAAATCAACATAAAATAAACTGTTGCCCATTCATCGATATAAGCCCATCATCCATTTTGTATCATCCATACCGTGAATCTAATTTCTAGCTCTTTATCCCAAATAATGAACGTATACCAACAGTCTGGGCGTTTGTATGTGCAATGCAGGTGTGACGCTGGCCAAATGCAGAGCGGCATGTGTTCAGTTGAACAGGAGGCTGTGGACATTGGGACAGGGATGGGACAGGATTGCGCTCTCTGGACACATCTCCACAACACTCAATGTCCAAAGACTGTATTACAAAACACGTATGGCTTAGCCTACATACAGGAAACACCAGTGCAGTACATTTCTGCATTTGACACCCGCATACTTCAGATAAAAATCTGCTCTCTCTAGTTTTTAGAACAATAAAAACTAAAGTGCCCTACCCTAACCACGACTTCTTTCCGATTCGCCTCATCACCATTCTCTGCACACATGGCATACACACAGGAGGCTAAATTAGAATTCAAGAACTGTGACCGAAACGGAATGTACATAAATGAGCCATATATTTTGTTCACGTCAGTGGCTGCTGCAGTCAGGTCATAAAAGGAAAGCCTGTAGAAAACTGGTTTTAAAGAGCGTTCAGTGTCAGAGTGCCCTCTAGTGACGACTTCCTTCACTTCTATTTCAGCAAAGTAACAAGCCAATGTTACGTGTTTAGCTACAAGAATGTTTTGTTGTTTCAAACTTAAAACTCATGTGCTCATGTCTGTCCTTCAATGACACAGATGATTTTGACTGTGAATGCATATTTAACTAAACACAGTGAAATATTTTTACAGACTTCCTTTAAATTAAATAATGCAAATGGGGAAAAAAGTGCCTTAACATCACATGCTTTGTCAGTTCATAAGATTATCCATCTACTTTCCATAACAGCTTATGAGGTACACGGTCGTGATAAAACAATGCAAATGGGAGACTGGAACTCATCACATGGTAGACACTCACACACAATGGGTAATTCAGAGCTACTGATTCACCAGACTGCATAGTGTTGGTATGAATAATAAAAAGAGAATACCTGCAGGTAATCCACACAAACATGGGGAAAACACACAAACACCATATGTGTACACAAAGCTGGAGAGAGGAACGGTACACATAATGCTGGAGGTGGAAATGAACGGCACTATCCATTGAGTGAACCTGTCAGTCTCATAGAGGTACACCACAGACAGTATTATGAATATTATAAGAATTCAACATATGCTATACCACGGCCAAAAGGCAACAATCTGATATAGACACACGTTTTTTTCATTAAAGGTCATTGATTAGCAGGAATTTTAATATTTTAATTTGTATATGTTTTAAAATACCTCATCATTAAATGTGTTGAAGATTGCAAAGTGAAAAACTGACATTTCATACAAGACTAATAAACTGCAAACAAAACAATTTTCAGAGAATTTTAATATTTCATGATTTTAACTTTACACGTCTTTTGTAAGAGGCCATAAATTTAAATAAATCGGATTCAGTTACTGAAAAGCTACTACACTGTGTCATAAAAACTAAACCCTTTGTATTTTTGCAATAACTTTATTGATTCTGAGCCAATTTTGATTATTTTTGGCTGAACAGCTGCCGACCTGAGTGAAAGCTAACAGACGACAATTTGAAAACTTGCCCTAACTGTACGACTTGTTTTGTCAGCGTTTTTGACTCGACTGTAGCCTGACTTGGCTGTCTGATTTTGATGTCAGTGAACATTAGTCTGATTTGTCTGGTTGCTTGTATTACTATAAGGTACTCTAGGAGAACAAAACAGGTGTGGTGGGAAATAAAACACGTTTTATTACAGTTTTCTGAAGGTGCATTTCTGTCAGAAACGGTTTCTTGTGATGTCCCAAGGGTGCCACATTACACAGTTTGGGAACTTCTGGTATTGGGGCTGACTGGTACAAATCTCAGACGTACATCTTTCATTCCATCACGGATTTGTCAATGCTTAAAAGTGAGGTTTTTTTTTACTTAGCGGTTTATTATCCACTGTGATTATGTACTTGCAGGGTTTCACAGGCCAGCAAAGTGCATCACTGATGCCATGTAGTCGAAGTCTGTGCCAGGGCTTATACCCTAAGTAGAAGTCGTCACAGGAAGACGATGTAGGATCAGTCTGTATGTGCATTCAGAATGTACCTCATTATTACACTTCCTACATAAATGTGGAAAAATGCTAACAAATACAGTTTATACAGTCTAACCTGGGGTACATTTTAATTTACAACATATTCAGAATGCATTGACCCCTTCACTTTTATCACATTTTATGTTGAAGCATAATGCTAAGATTGGTAAAGGAAAACATAATCCCAAAATGACAGTGAGAAAGGATTGTTTTTGCAAATTTATTAAAAATGAAAATTTGAAAAGCACATTGATGAAAATATTCAGACCCTTTTCTATGGCACTTGAAATTAAGCTCAGGTGTATCTCAGTTCTACTGAGTTTAATTGATCGCTGCTGAGATGTTTCTACGGTTTATTTAGGGTCCACCTGTGGTAAACTGAATCGATCAGGACACGATTTGGAAACGCACACACTTTCCAACAGTTGACAATGGGTATCAAAAAATAAGATGAGACTGAATTAATTGCCTACATAGCTTAGAAACAGGATTGCATCGAGGCACCAATCTGGAGAAGGTTAAAAAAAATATCAACAGCATTGACGGTTCGTAAGAGTTCAGGGGCCTCTTTAACTCTTAAATGGAAGAAGTTTGTAACAACCACTATACTTTCTAGATCTGACCGTCTGACCAAACTGAGCAATCGGGGGACAAGGGTCTTGGTGAAATAGGTGACCAAGAACCTTATGGTCACTTTGACTGAGCTCCAGAGATCCAGTGTGGAGATGGGAGAAACTTCCAGAAGGACAGGCATTACTGTAGCACTCCATCAGTCGGAGTTTTATGGTAGAACGGCCATAAAACACACATGAAAGCCCATTTGAAGTTCGCAAAAAGGCACCTGAAGGACTCTGAAGCTGTGACAAGATGATTATTGAGTCTGATGAAACTAAGATTGAAGTATTTGGCCTCAATTCTAAGCATCATGTCTGGAAGAAACCAGGCATTGGTCATTATCTGTGAAATACTATCTCGACAGTTAAGTTTGGTGGTGGCAGCATCATGCTGTGGGGTTGGTTTTCAACAGCAGGGACTGGAACACAAGTCAGGGTCAAGGGAAAGCTGAATGCAGTAAAGTACAGCAATAATGCAATTCCTAATTCAAACCTGCTCCAGTGAAATCTGGACCACAGACTGGGCTGAAGGTTCACCTTCCAAAAAGACAATGACGCTAAACACAAACCAAAGAAACCAAACGCAGTATCTCAGGGACAACTGTGAAACTCACTGAGCGACCCAGCCAAATCCTGGACTTGAACCCGATCGAACATCTCTGGAGAAACCTAAAAATAGCTGGTAAATGATGGTCCATATTCAACCTGACAGAGCTTGAGAGGATTTGCAGAGAACGGCAGAAAATCCACAAATACTGGTGTGCAAAACTTGTCACATCACACCCAATAAGATTCAAGGCGGTAATCGCTGCCAAAGGGTCTTCAGCTATGTACTGAGCAAAGGGTCTGAATACTTACGCATATGTCAATGTGATATTTCAGTTTATTTTTAATAAATCTGCAAAAATTTCTATAGTCCTGTTTTCACTGTCATTATGAGGTATTGAGTGTAGATTAATGATGGGAAAAATTTAATTTAATTTTAGCACAAGGCTGCAACATAAAATGTGAAAAGTGAGCAATCCAGAGTACTTTGAGAGCACTGTGTATCTCCTAATTTGTAAGCAGTAAAAATCCAGGATCGCAATAATGTTAATGAATCCAGGCCATAATGTGTAATCGCCTGTATAATGCTAACTGAAGAACTAACCCTTGCACTTCCAGCAATACTTGGAAGAATTTCTCCTTTTTAGGCTTACCCACCCTAATGACCTATAATAGAGAGACTGCGCAAGGAAATAAACATCAGCTACCACACTCTATACATACCAACTTACTCTAGTAATCTCTAATTACGTATACAAGTACAGACTGCATGTTGAAATACAATGCATTCAATTTTCATAGACACCCTAATGAATTAATATCATATGCTTACAAACATCCCATTACAGAATCTATTGATCCAATATGAATGCTTCATATATAGCAGAGGTGGGCAACTCTGGTCCTGAAGGAGCGATGTGGGAGCAGGTTTTCCTTGCAGCCAATTCTGACTATCAGGCAAACCCTTAATCCCATCATTCTACATTTACTGTGTCGATTGACAGACCTGAAAAGGAGCTTGACTCGCGAAAGCTTGTCAAAAGACATCAAGTTAGATCAATAAAAAAAGGAGTTACCTACAATTTTGTTGCGGTCTGTGTCAATTACTAATTAACACAGATGGAAACACATTAGGTCATTGCTGCTTATTTGGCTGTTAAGAGCAGCATTGGCCTAATGTGTGTTTCCACTTCTGTGACAGTTAGCAACGAATAGAAATGAGTGACCAATGTTCAGAAGCAACAAACCTGCTAGAATATGCTGATTTACTGTGTTGATGTCACTAAAAGCTGCACCCACAGTGGCCACCCAGGACTGGAGTTGCCCACCCCTGCTATATAGGATGATAATGTTCTTCAAATAAATGCAAACGTATCTGATTATAGCATTAGAAATGCATTGAGAGTAGTATGCAACATTAAAAAGATAAATGGATGACTATAATGGACTGTTTGCCTGGGTGTTCCACTAAAGATGGACTATTTCAGACCTGCATGAGAGCCGTTTTCCCTCCTGCCTTATTCATACAGTATAGTAGCGATGTTAAGGCCTTGCACCTGTGTGGAAGGATGGTACACTCATTTACAGCAGTTCACTAAAGGGACATGAAAAGCTTGGTTTTGCTTCCACGACTCAATACTGGACAAAGTGTATTATTAACAGTATTTACACAAACTATGGCATGTGTACAAACAGGTGTAGATTTAGGTAGTAATGGACATCTCAACTCGGTTTCCGGAAAGCTGAAAATATTCCTGCCAACTCTTTAGTGTTGAGACAAATGAGGCTTCAAAATCTGTAGTGGGTGGGAGTATCCTGAATGACCAATTAATGCTGCTGATAGCCATCATTGATTGGTGAGTTCAGGATACTCCCACCCACTACAGGTTTTGAAGCCTCATTTGTTCCATCACTAACTTTTATGCATATAAAACCGAATCAATTGATTTTCTCCCCTACCAATTTTCATGCTAAACCTATGCCCCTGTGCGTCTGTAAAACAAATGACCCAGATGTCCCTAGGCCATCCTGTTAGGCTGAACGGACACACACAGAGACCTCTGCGTTTTTGTTTTGTGCATGACCGCACACAAGTTTTACTTACATTCCATGGGGAGCAGAAAGCTGAAGGTTTACAATGAAGAGCAGTAGCACTGGGGAGAAACAGACACACGGGGATCGTGCGATACACAAAAGGAAACTCCTATTGCCCCGCCCCATGGCGGGGACAATATCACAGGACATTACAGACGGTACATTTAGTCACAAAAATTTTCAGCCCTACATGGAAATGAAGATAAACTTTTCTTTTTTGTTTTTGTTAAAGCACTCAAGGAAAATCAACAGTGCTGTGCTAGCTCTCATATCCATCCAAAGAACATGCCTGCATGGCACAGGGACAAACAGACCCTCTCCAACTGAACAACGGGGTTAAAATATCATACGATTTTGGCTGAGGGAAACAAAAAGAACTGGCCAAGGAGGGGGAAATAATAATAATAATAATAATAATAATCATCATCATCACATTTCTCATTGCTCTCCAAATAATATTGGAGAAATTTAACCACCATATCTGGATATGAAGCAGCTAAAGCTATTTCCTAGGAAAAGAAATTATGTATGCAATTAAACAATATTACTGTTCTTTTCAAATGTAACTGAAACATGTTAGAATATTTAACAACTGTGGTGAGATACTGCAGTAACTGGCACTGTAGCCCTCTATAACAGCCGAGTTATGCAACGCAGTGTGTGATTTTTCTATAGTGCTTTTTTCAGTTCCACCTTTAAACAGTGTCTATATGGAGTTATCCAGAGTTTGTCCTAGGCTGCTTGAGTTAGTCTGTTTGTGGAGAGCGTCACCCTCCATTTCTGGTTTACCACATCTAAAAAAAAAAAAGGGGGCGGGGGGAATAGGTTTGGGTCAGTCAAAAACCATAAAAACAGCAAAATTCAAGTTGGGATTTAAGCTCCCAACCATCAAGTCAGAATTCTAATTCTTCAAATACACCACACAAATCCTTCAAGAATTCATCTCCCTGAGCAGAAATACATGATTAAAAGTAGTCATGTATTGCAATCCTACAGATCACATTAAGCAACCTTTGGCCAAAGAAATCTGAACCACTGCCAGTTTGGAATTTAGCCTGGGTTCACGTGTTGCTTGCGAGTTAAACCCTTGCCATGGTACACACCTGATTTGGATATATTTTTAAAGTGCTAGAATGGTCCTTACAGACAAAACGCTAACTCAGCAGTATATTGAGTTTCTAACCTAGGAACTGGCCCCGGGATTGGTCCATTTCCTGTCCTGTCACTTGCTTGCTGGTCCAGTTCTGACAACAGCTTCAGTATATTCAGAGCAGCCTGTTCGGGAAAAAGTTGGAAGCGTGAAATACCAAGCAGCGAGTGTGCGATTCACCAAACTGTACACAGAGACTGCGTATCTGTCACGGACGATTATCCACATTCATCGAGGCAGAACCAGAGGCTGAGAAACCTGGCGTGAAGAAGGACCTACCATGTCGTGACAGGAGTCCACGTCTTTCCCGATACCATGACTGATGAGGGGCGGCTGGGAGGAGCAGTTGATCAGGGACACAAACTCGTTCTTGTTGTTTTTGGGAAAATCTTTGTATTCCACCTGCAAAGCCAAACAAACGCCAGCAGAGGCCACTGCTGTGGATCATTATACACAATGCATGCCGACGCATGGGATTTTACCCTGAATAATTATTACACATATTGTATAATATACACACAGTAAATTATATGCCAGGGACACTGCTTTAAAGTATTTTTGTGGCAATAAAGCAAACAGTACACAAATTCAGAGAAACTGCATCATGCCGTCATTAAGTTCTAATTGCTGCATACCTGCAGACCCTGCACAGAAGCCAGGTACCCCAGCTGCTCAGAAGGCCGTGTGAGTGGCCCTAACGGCAGGTGCGACACACCGCTGTTGCTCTTGAGAATGGTCTCCGCGGTAAGAGAGGTGCCACCGTACAGCAGCTCATTGGCAATCATGGCAGTGAGGGTGGCCTTGGCAGGGTTGGGCGGGATGCGGCTGTAATCCTTGTTGTGATGGCCCTGGTTGGCACCGACCGCCTGCGCCACCTCCGGCACCATGGGTAGGATGCCCGCGGGCAGCTGCTGGTGACTCATGTAGGGCAGGCGGATCTCATCTTCCTTGGCGCCTGGGACGGAGAGGGAGCATACAGAGAGGTAAGACCAAGATGAAGGAGGAGTAACATACAGACCAGTGTGTTTAACGTGTTGGAGGCTGCAACAGAGGGATCATATGAAGAACAACAGTAATACTGGAGTTGCTATTCTAGTACGGAGCTGACATTGATAAAAACGAAAATTGTGTGGGTGGGGGCGGGACTTAAAAACAATGAACACTTACCCATGCCGCCCTCTTCAACAGCACTGGGTTCAAAAAAGGTCACTTTTCGGCCATCTCCTGGTTTTTTGATTGGTGGCTTTGAACACACACACACAAACAAAAAATTACACACACGGCCATATAGCATAAGTTAAGCATCAGCTGAGGACATCCCTGTGATCTCGACCTTTTCATCTGTTTTAAGAGCAGGTTTTGGGGGCTGGGGCTGAGGCACCCGGAATCCCATCAGTTCCAGCATCTTCTCAGCCGCGTTGCGCTTAGCGATCTTTTTGCTGGGGCCCATGCCCTCCGCACACTGGCCGCAGACCTTCACCTGCGTAGCGCAGCACACGGGTCGACACTCAGCTATCTTTGTCACCATTATCACGGGTAAACGGCACGACCATCCCGCCCCCCCAAACCACCTGCATGATGAACTCCCGGCGCCGTGGCAAGCCTCTCTCCGTCACCAGGCTGTACTCCGGCTCCTTCTCCTTCTTGGCCTGCTGGATCTGTGCCAGGCGGCTGATGGGGTTCATACCCTGACCGTACTCAGGGCTGGTCTGCAGCTGTGGAGGGGGCAGGGAACACAGTGTCAGTCTCCCAGCTCCTCCCACTAACAAACATGAATTAATTCCATTGCAGGTACAGTAGTCATTTACCCCAAAACCACTGCCCTCAGATTAGATGGTAAAATCAGAGCAGGGCTAGTGACAAGTACTCAGTTTTACCCATTAAATCACCAACAGCATTCCCCACTTTCCCCTGTCTAGCCATCCCGTGCTCCCATCACAACCATACTGACCTTGACGATTGACTTGGTTTTCTTCTTGATGCGTGGCTGCATCTTCTCCAGGATGGGCAGCTGGGGCAGCTTGCGCAGTTCCTCCAGCACCACCGCTGCCGCACACTTCTTGGCCAGCTTCTTGCTCTTGCCCTCACCGTCGGCCGAGAACTCGCCCACTGTGACCCGCACCACGAAGCTCTTCATGTGCGGGGGACCCGCCTCCTTTAGCACCTGGGGAGGAGGGACGGGCGGAATGACCAATGACCAAACAGAAAGAGAGATTAGTAAAGTAGGAGATAAGAAGCAAAAGAACATTACATAGCTATGCTGTGTGAATGCTATCGCTATCATTAACTTTGTACTGAAGAATCGAATTAAGTACTCGCTTTGGAAAGTTGGAGGAATATCTCCCACCTCGAAGTTGACCGGCATGTTCCTCTTCAGTGCAATTTCAAACACCTGGCTGATTTCCGATTTATTGAGGTTCTCTTCCAGCGTCTCACCATTAACCTGCAACGCAACACGTTTCAATTCTGCCCTACTCAGCAAATAAAAGCTGAATTTTATTGAAATCACATGCAATCAAACGGTGAGCTCATTTCACTGTTCCCTCAGCCAAATGTGCATTTTTCCATGGGAGGAAACAGCCAGATTTAAGTCCTAATGAACTAACAGATATGCACAGAGCACATTCAAATACAAAGCAGATGAGGACACGCCCCACAGACCACAAGGCAATGGGGCGACCATCACACCTCTGGCAGCTGCTCTAGTAGGGCCTCTTTCTGCAGTGACCTCAGAGCCTTTGAGGCCGCGTCGTGCTTGGCAGCCTGCCGCGTGCGGCCTTTCCCGTGGAACTGCTGGCCCCCGATTGACAGCTCCATGTGGTACAGGACCGGTCCCACTGGCGGGAACGGGTAGTAGTACCTGTCCCAGATCAGAAGAAATAGCTTAGAAATGAAAATCTGCAGACCCTTCAGGCCAAATGACAGCAATCATATGATGCAGCAACACTACAAACTTTTACATTCTACTCAAGTCCCGGGTTCTACATTTTATTACTGTATAAGTACTGCCATGTACAGTTGAGAACATTCTAAAATGCTAACAAACTATATTTTTGTATAAATGACTCAATGTGATCTAATCTCCATATAAAACTTTATAATATGCACCATATTAATTTATGTGTTAGTGAACGAATGGTTGAAATAATCAATGTCACAAACTTTTTCCTATATGAACCACTAGCATAACAACTGCTTGAAATGAGCTATGAAAGTCAAGAATCTCAGCCAATTCAGATGTGTATTTTACATATGTTATACATAAAAAAAAAAAAAACAACTGGGATAGCTGGCTCTGCACAGCAGAATTCTGCTCAAATACAAGATGGTCCACTCAAAAGAAAGGTTTGGAGTATCCATTAGCTTTAAAAGCAACATGCAAACAAAAAGTTCTGATAATTCAGCAGTCCTTACCGTGGATAAGGAGCAGGTGCCCTGATGGTGTAATTGAAACTGGGTCTCATTCCAGGGTATGGATCAATAGGCTTATAGATTGGTTTCTTTCCCAGTTTCATACAAAGTGCATTTAGCTCCACAGTGTGGGTTATGCTGTCTGTAAATTGAGACCAAAAATTAAATGTTTTTTTTTTAAAAATCTTAATTACTGTCATTTTGGGTCAAAGTTTCAGGTCATCCATTTTAACATTTTTTTCCAGCTGTCTCTGCTCTGACATATATAAATAAAACTGCACACTGGTATAGATGGTCATATTTAGCTAAGGATTTCAGTAAAACCCAATCTGAATTAATACAAATCAAGAGCTATTTGAAAAAGTCTAAATGAGTTAATGTGTATCGCTATTTAGATTTCATGGGCTCTGAAATTTAGGCAAGGTGAGTTTCCTGTAATTCTGATAAGCTTCTAGCTGGGAGTTCGGCTAGGGCTCCGTGGTATCTCGTGAGCATGATAAATGCCTATCCCGGCCACCAGACAGAGGAAGAACATCAGGGCACTTCTGACAACCTCCTGGAAACACTGATGAAAACACTACAGCAGAAGCCATGGACCCTATGTAAAGCCCACCTGGATTCTTGCCTGTGTTGCGGGGGCTGCGCAAGGTGGGCTTTGGAAGCGTAGTCTGGGCCAGAGCCGTGGCCGCAGCAGAGTGCTGGGCCTTCTTGATACTGGTTCCCTCAGCCTCCCAGTGCTGCTCCCCCAGCGTTAACCGTACTGAAAAAATCTTAGAGGTTGGGGGGGGGGACTGAGGTGAGCTAAAAGGCATCAGATGATATTTTTGTTTAAATCCATTATCTTGCTCACCATTATTGGTTGCGCCATAACATCAAGAAAACAGTCCTAAGCTGAAATTTCATGGCCTTCAGCTGTACCAGCAAGCAGACTACCTAACGCAATGGCCAACCAGGAGAGATGAACAAAGGAGCTGTTTGTGATTACCTTGGCGTGAGCTGGTCCCTGCTCACTCAGGAGTTTGTACTCTGGCTGGATCTTGTTGAAACGGGCTAACTCATTCACCAGACACATAGGCGTCTTCTCTTTAGGGTTTGCCATGTTGGGTGCTGAAACTAAACAGTTCACAATTACGATGTAATTACAGGCTACCGACTAGCATTCAGAAATTCATAATAATAATAATAATGAGGGCCTCTGGTCTTCAGCACTTTAGCAGTATGCTTACTATGAACCTACTTCATTAGGCTACAGTATTTCTTCTGATTGCTTGACCTGTGGCAAATCACAAGCATGCATCATAAACACCACAAAACAGCACAGGGCGGCTGACCAGCAAATGTTATATTCATTGGTCGTTAATGTCATTGATTAAAGCGGTAAAACAAATTAATGTTAACATTAACAAACTGGCCATTTAGTTCGGTAGGAATACTGGAATTCTATAGGCTAATCAAGATTACTTGAGGAAAATACACTGGAACAATATGAAACTCCAACCTACATAAAATTTAGAATATTGTCATGTTTATTCCCAAAATAATTTTCACTTTCATGCATTCAAAAGTAAATTTGACAAAGGAAAACTAAAATGAACATTATGCAAATTAATGTCTAGCTATCACTAATAGCAGACTTCATAAACTAGTGACGAATGAGGCTTCAAAACCTGCATTGGGTGGGACAAATGATAGTCAGCATTGAATGGTAGTTCGAAATACTCATATGCGCCAAGAGTTTTGAAGCCTCAGCACCAGCTTTGATTGGTTATTTCAGCATACTCCCACCTACCATGGGTTCTGAAACCTCACTGAAAACCTCAAACATTCATTCCTCTAGCAGTCTTAGTAAGAATACAGGAAACTTGGTTCAGATTTCTAGCATGGCATGACTGCATTAACAAACATGGTTAACCATTCTTGTTTAACACTACTTGTGCATTTAGTTTCAATATGAAATATACACTTGGGTCACAGTATTAGGTACACCTGCTCATCAACGCTTACAACAAATCATGTGGCTGCATATATATACACAGCATACAGATGGTCATGGGGTTTCGGTACCATGTGGCTGAGCGCTAGGAAGTCACAAGACCCAAGTGATTTTAAATGTGGCCTGATTGCTGGTGTCAAATGGTGATTCCAGGATTTCAAAATCAGTAGCCCTCCTTGAAATTTCATGTGCTACAGTGTCTGGAGTTTACAAAAAATTATGCAATAAACTAAAAACTCACTGTTCAAAAAAAAAAAAAAACACCTCATAATGAGAGAGGTCATAGGGAAATGGTCTGACTTGTTAACGCTAACAGGGAGGCAGCAAGTGCAAAAAATATCAGCTCAGAATAGCAGTGGTGTGTCAAAGGGCATTTCTGAGGCACAACTTGTGATTGTGTAGCTGAAACTTTAAAACGCTACTAAACGTCGACCGGATGATGCTGATATTTGATAAAGTAGTTAGTGCTGTACCAGCCAGACATTTCATAACACTGAGCATAAAGTCGAAGATAAAATGCTAGCAATATGCATAGCATTGATGATCCTTATCCATACTGTACAGTAGATTCATCCATCTGCCCCAGGCAGCATAGGGCCCAAGGCTAGGCAACACCTTGGAACGGACCCCAGTCCATCACGGTGCATGATCCACAATCCAGGCAACACGCAGAAATCATGTAAACTCCACATACAAAAAGTGGAGGTGAGATTGCAACTCCCAACCCCAGAGGTGCGAGGCTGCTTGCTGACCCCTGAGCCAGGTCTGGGTTTTACTGAAATGGGGCGCTTCCTCCCACTACAAAATGAAACACATCTTGCTGATAAGGTTAACCGTCAGCCGGCTCCCTCCTACCTGCAGGTGCACTGAATGGAGTGACTGAGGCAGAGGGTAGGGCCGAACTCCGCAGGGGGTGGCTAGCACTCTCAGAAGGCAGCGTTCCCGAGGCGCAGGGAATGCTAAAGCCAGGCTGGGGAAGCTGCATGGGCACAGTGCTGGGCAGGGGGCTGCTGAGAGTTGGCTGGAACTGGACCTGTGACATGCTGGAGGGCTAGCAGCTGCTGATATGGACTCTTGGGTGGGAGCACTTTGAGGATTAGATGTAGAGGGCGCCAGTGTAAGGTGGGTATGAAGAGAGGCCACGGAGCTGTTCCTGAAGAGGGAGAAATGATCAAAAGCCAGCCTTAACAGAGATTTTTTAATATACTTACTTTGTTTTGGTACATGAGAATACCAATAAACTATGTGTCAGACCTGATGCTTTAAGTCAGACTGGCATTCCAAAACAATATTCAGTTTATGAGCACAGAAAAATGCTATACCATCATTTCCAAAATTTAAACTGGAAAGCTGATGATCCATGAATATGAACATTTTGTCTTGGTATACAAAGAATTAAATATAATTAATTATAAAGATTATGCATAACAATAAGAGGGCAGTTACAGGCATGGTATAATTAAACGGTTTATTAAGAAAATACAGTAGACAGAAGATGTACTTGTAAATAAACAATCGGGATACTATGACAGCGTTATATTTCTTATAAAAACGAATCGACTGAGTATTCGAGTACACGTCTGGGCATTAAGCTTTTTGTTTATTTTTAACATTTTATCTAATTTATAGTAAGGGCACCTCCGCATAGAGTACGACGTCTTTTCTAAACGGCTTGCTTTGCAGATATGCGGCCTAGCAGATCCAGGCAAGCCGACAGTCAGCAAGCTGCCTGGCAAACTTTCTTGGGCAGGCCGATCCTGTGCCTTGGGAAGAAAAAAGCAGCCTGAAGTGTGAAGCCTAATGTCACTATAATAGATCAGAGAGGTACAGTGAAATCTGTCCATGTCTGAACGGCGTATGAAAGACGACACCTAGAAACCCGTCAGTAGCGGGGGCACCGCAAACCACAGCCAGTAATGATCAAGGGACAGGACTGGAAGGGTGCAGATCATCGAGGGGCCGCGGTGACATCCTGACGAGCTCGAGACAGGTCACGGTGTCACGTGACAAGCTCGGCTCGCTCACTGGTGACATTCAGCCACGAGCGCCGCTCCGATAACCCGCGGGGCTCGGCTGGTTCAGCAAGTGCGGGACCACACACTCGGGTGACCGGGTCCTCTGCTCGTTTTCGTGTACTGAGCCGAGTTTAAAGGGGAGACACTGCACGACAGTGACATATTTCCACAGATATTTAGCCAGCTGAGCCGGCTATCTGGCTGTCAGACGCTGCCTGTTAACGCCGCAGCGGAGCTTTGTCTTTCCTCCCAGCGTAGCGTACGTTTTTCGCCCTTTCGGTTGACAGCTTAATTAGCGACCTTCATTACCGAACGGCATTTCACTCTTTTATCGCTGAGTACCGCAGCCAGCCGTACCACCAGACTACACAATACGCCAGCCTACGAGTCGCCAGCTTAGCTGCCCATACAAAGGCGGCCGATTGAGTCTCTCACCTCTTATTCTTCCCGTCCAGGATTTAACTACTCCATGGGCTACAGTGCTTTGAGGTATTTGTGTTCGGTTTCACCGCAGTTGACACAGGGCTCCCCTTGTTATTCGACATAAAGTGTGCTGAGGAGGGGGGGGGGGGGAGGCAGACAAGGCAAACACTAAAGAGAATGGCTCAGTCGCAGCTATCCCTCCGCCGGAAGTGACGTCAGAGCCACGGGAAGCCGCACTCCGGGTGCAGGGACTCCACCAATCACAGCCGCACTCTGGGTGCGGGACTCCACCAATCACAGCCACAGTCCGGGCGCAGGGACTCCACCAATCACTTACGACCAGCAGTCTGTGCAGTCGCAATTACGTTTACCTGGTGCTGCTTATATTTATGCGTGTTCTACGTTGCAGCCAGCTGCTTATGAAGGATACCATAACGCTGACTTAACCCTAAAGCGTAGCGATGAGACAAACGAGTATTTAAAGTCCATTGTGGAGTATCCTGAACTTACAAATCAATGCTGGCGCTTAATGAGGCTTCGAAACCCACGGTAGGCGGGAGTACTCCGAAATAACCAATCAACGTTGACAGCTTATAATAGGCCAGCATTGATTGGTAGGTCGGGATACTCCATCGCACCGAGGGTTTTAAAGCCTCTGCACCGATCCATTGTTCTAATCTGTACTGAGCTTGTGCCCCTTGAGAGTCAAATAGAACAAAGTTAAGAGTGTAAATATAGTTCTTTGAACAAAGAAAAAAAATCCCATTGTATTTTACAGGGCTTAAAATTTTGCTTCAAGATTCTCATTTGCCATTTCTATCAGCCATCAAATTCAAACCAGAGCAGAATCACAGAACATTACATACCACGTTTCATACAAGTGCTGTTCTTTATTAGCAGAAATCTGAACAATACAAAGACAAGACACTACATCCAAGCAGCCTGAATGCAACAGAGAAAAAGGGAGGGGAAATAAGGAGGGGGGTGGACACTCTACATAGTTGAAAGTCTTTGCGGTAAAAAAAGAAAATAGGGCTTGGGGAAAGGCCAAAACCTGCTTCTTCAGTTTTCCAAACAGGTGTGCGGACCAGCTTTATGCTAGGGGAATCTCAGAACTGCATATCACTCAGCCAATAAGTGTGTTACTTCGCAAATGGAAGAACCGATTAGATGTTTTGACATTGAGACTGACAAGTGGCTTGACGCACAGATCCACTTAAAGCATGAAATCTCACTAAGCTCTGCTATGTGCTGATGTAGCAACCCTCTTCACACATTAAATCAAACCGTAGAACTAGCTGCATCAAGGAGACATGCAGAACACTTGAAGGCACCTCGTATGCCAAATCAACACTGAGTTGCTTTCAATTTTGATGCAATTTTCTTGCACAATTAAAAACCTTAAAAAGCTCCAGTCCAGATGAAACATGTTGAACCAGACTTCATATTTTGCGGTTTAAGTGTTCAGTTAGACACTGGTACAGTCAACCACTCAGCTGCGTCCCATCCAGTCCCTGTCCTGCTCCCATATGAATTTCTTTAGGACATACTGTTCCATGCCTCACTACTGCTGCCACTACACCAGCTGTACACTGGCAGCTTGCAGATAGCCCTGGAGAAACTGGAGGGCTTCTGTGTTGAGACTGGTGCTCAGCATGGAGGGAACCTGCCAAGGGATGTGTAGAATAGCAAGCAGTTACACCAAATCCAGAACGGTCCCTATTGTTCTTATTGTACAAATATCATAGAAAAGGGAGAAGCAAGGCACTCACTCTGCCTGGGCAAGCCGTGGACAGCTTGTGTAGAGACTGTGCCAGCAGAATCTTGGGGTTGCTAACAGCGTCCCCAATGGGGTCATGTTCCTTCTTTCCAGCAAATGCTAGTTGGGAGAAGGCAGTCTGGTACCCAGGAGTGTCCTCAATGTCGATGAAGTGCTCATCATCAGGGATACTATCATCCTCCGGCAGCTCAAACAGACCAATCAGAGCCTGCAGCAAAGGAGACCTACAGAACAGGAACATTTAAAGTAGGGATGGTTCCAACCCACTTTTTCCATCTTGGATACCAAAGACAACTTTAATCAGCTGATACTGGTAGTCTGTTTCCACTTAGACAACTTTTAAGCCATTTGTATGGCTTTGGTAAAACTGCAATCTAAAAAAAAAAAAAAAAAAATGTTCAAACTATAAAACAAATACTCTGATTCCCTAAAGGAATAATTATGACATGAAATGCCAGTTTGACAACATGAAGCGCGACATGCCTGTGTATTGCACAATTATATTTCTCAATAACCAATGCAGTGTTTTTGGGCAGTATCGCTCCAATACTGAATATTGCGTCGACATGCATAAAACAGAATTTCCTCACCAAAGTTTGGTGTACTCTGTGTCCATCATAGCTGGACACTCAGTCAGAATTTTGGTGATGCCAACTGCACAAATCTTCTTCTCCACCTGCCCAGAGATCTTCTGCACGTCTGGGATGACAATCTTCTCCAGTACCATGCCAAACATCCTGATAAAAACAACTAGAGTTAAGAATCAGCCTGAGGCACTCAAACACAAGGCAAGTCTTCTAGATGATTATTAGCATTTGCGGTAACTCTTACAAATCTTGTTCTGCAAGAGGGTGTAACAGCCAAAGCTGCCTCATCAAAAGACTAGACTTACTTTGGCTGTATGTTGTCAAATATCTCTTGCAATGCAATTGCTCCGTACTTGACACAGTATAGATTGATGAAGACCAGAAAACCTGTTAAAAGCAAAACACATGGGGAAAGCATTCATGTGATGAAAACTTGAATGCACCTTAAACGAAATCCACTTCACAGGAGCCATTTATAATTCTGACTTTAAACCTACTCTGTATACTTGAACGCATTCACCTAAGGTAAATCAGCAACGGTATTCTACAATGGTGTAAAGATGGAATGTTGCTGGCCATTTCATATGGTAAGTCACATTGCACACTTCACTCACAACCCACTAGCAAATGACTGTTTCAAGACCAGAACATGCTACCCCATCTAGCCTTGACTCACTCTTGATAAACTTTGTGGTTTTCGAACTCTGCAGTCTCTGGAACAACAGGATAAAGATCTGTCTTCTGTACTGAGTAATGGACTCCCTGAAACACAGGACAGGCTTAACTAACACCACACAATACAATCTACATCAAATAGAGAGGCATTTAAAACGAATACGGATTTTGAATTAGACACACAAAATCAAATACAATTGTGTTTCAAAAGTCCTCACTTACGGTGGCATGTGCTCAATGATGCTGTTCAGCAAGTAGAAACCTTGGTGGTCGTTCGCCTTGGAAGCAATAAGTTTCTGGAAGACTCCCAATAAACCAGGCTGCATGGAACATTATGGCCACATTATCATCCAGACACCCATTTTCAAAACTTCAACATCCAGCGTGAAGAATACAATCCAAGAAAAAAAGGCATTAAAAGGCAGAAGTGCTACACAGACTGAATAATTTTGCCTGCTGGTTGATGCCCAGGGAACACTCACAATCTTGTCAGTGGCTGTGGTGGCAATAGTGGGGCCCCCTTTCTGCAAGTATGCCTGCAGCAGCCGCACCAGCGGGGGAATGTTCCCAGTACGTTCCCAAAGCACAGGCTGCAGCAGGTGGGGGAACAGAGCCATGTAGGAGGAGGGAATGGAGTCAGAATGGATCTCCAAGAGCAGGGACATGACCTGGAACACGTATGGCACAAATTCTGGAACCAAGAGAGAGAACGACTTAGTTTCTTAAACGGGTTTAAAAAAAAAAAAAAAAAACACTAGATCTATGCCCTAGCTAGGGAAGCTACATGTCAGAGTGTGACAAACAGCCATTGGGTGACTGCTGGAAGGATAAACACTATCCACAATACCTTCGGGCATACAGAGGGTAGTGGTGATGGGGGGGGGGGGGGCGAAATTTCAGGAAAACTAGGTGGAGGGGGGGCTTTAAAGTTACAGATGCAAAATTTATTCAGAGGATAGGGACTTGAGGAATATCATTCTGATAACAGGTCCAGCCAGCTTAACCACTGACCCTGCACGTCATTCTGCAAAATCTCTGTGAAGACAGGAAAGAGGGCTTCCTCGAAGCTGCCCACTGTGGCAGGGTTGGCCTTGCAGGTGATCCTGACAGACAGGCACAGCGACTCGAACAGGTAATGGTTGAAATGTGGCTTGCTCGGATTCTGAAGAACACAAACATCCCACAGGTCAAATGACTGACAAAAAAAAGGTGTCTGAGTTAAAGCTGCCTTAAGGATATATAGTAAACAGCCTGCCTTGCTGACGAGGAGAAGCTTGTGTGTGAGCTGACCAATCAAAGTGGGAATGTATGGCACGATAGCCTCCTGCAGCAGAGAGAAGCTGCGCATGATCGCTGCAAGTAAAAACGAACATCACATACATGAGACCCACTGCGCTCATTCAGTAAGACAAACAAACAACGGGAGCGTTAGCAGGAGCAAAACAGTACAGGCTACCTTTCATGATGTATTCATTCTCAGAGGAGCCAGGCAATGCCAGGGCCTTGAACAGGTTGTTCAGGAGCTGTTCTGTGAAAGGGGCAATCTCTACCGGGGAGATGCTGTGAGAGGAGAGGAACACGGCAATAAAGGCCAGTCAATTTTTAAAGGAGTGTAGCATCAAGACCGAACGTTTAAACGAACGATGGAGGGCGACACGGCCAGAGCGTTACGGTGCGGCGCTGTGTTAGGATCACTCACAGCGTCGAGTTACTGGGGCCCCTCATGGTGAAGAGCCTCTCCAGAGCGTGAGCAGCATAGGTGTGCTGCACAGTGCTCTCAGCTTGAAGGTGGCCCACCAGGAGTGGCACAGCCAGGAGGAGCTGCTCTTTTGGAAGCTGTGAGGAAGTTCAAGCATATCAGATATTACAACGGGGGAAGAAACACTTTAGCCTTACAGAAGCTGCAATAATCATGTTAAGAGGGATTGGAGAAGGATCCCTCACTTGACTCCTGAAGATCATGACATATTTGATGGCATCTGCCTTCAGCACTGGAAACTCATTTACTGAAAGGAAAAAGCCTCAGAGTCAATGGAGGAATTCAAGTCTGGTTCAGCCTTACTGCCTGAACACAAAAAAAATGCATTCACCCAATAGATAAACAAAAAGGAAAAATCTGTTTGCTGAAAGCCAGCAAGCTCTGTAAATTTGAGGCCCCCCAATATCACATCATGCAAAACCTTCCAGATGATCTAGATCCTTACTGTTTGGCGACTTCAGGTCTGTAAGGATGTGGTTCACAAAGAATTCGGTGAGGTTCACAAGCTCGTTCGCTTGAGTTATTCCGTGCTGGAACAAAGAGGACGGAGTAAATCTGCGTGTTCACGCAGAACGATTCCATAAAAAAACGTATTCAAAACGCTGGTCAAACAATTAAGTATTATGTCATTCAATGCTTTAAGAAGCCCATCTAATCAAGGGCCTCAAACCCAAAACAGTGGTCTCCCTACCTTTTGTGTCTGGGCCTTGGAGGCCAGTGATGTCACCAAGTAGATTGCAGCATCTTTGTGCTTCCAGTTGACTCCAGGGTTTTTGGCGTACTCTCCAAGCATCGAGTTTACGTAACCGGAGAATATCCCAGTGACGGGGCCCTCGAAGAACTTACAGAGGCCACGCACCAAATCACAGGCTGCCCGACGACGAGTGTCTATATCTGTAGGGATCCGACAGCACTCAATATGCATGTGTAAACATCCTATGGCATCCCATTCATCAGAATATAGATTGATATCTACCCCTTTAATGAAGTGTTCATCAAAAAGCAAAACACTTAAAAACTTTGCTCAAATTATTACTACTAATGCCATGGTGGGAGTTACCAGATCCTTCCAGATCTCTTCTTATGTACTCCTCAGAGTTGTCTTCAAAGGCCTCCTCGTCAGCACCTGCAGACACACACAATGGTCAGTCGGTCTCAGAAGGGGTTTCAGAACTCTCACACACACACACACACACGCACGCACACACACACACACACACACCAGAATATGCCTCTATTTATGAAGCCCACGGCATAGGAAACAATTCACAGTTAAGGTGCCTGTTTCTGTATAAACAAATCCAAGTGCACCTGTACATTTATATATAAAAGTAATGCTTTTGAAAGTTTACTCGATTTATTACAATTCAGTCACTTGAGTACTTCAGACTTAAGATTATGTCCCCATTGTTAAGCCATACCAAAATAAACCAAGAGCCCCCCCCACACACACACTTTTTTTTTTTAACAAAAGTTGAAAATCCATGAGTACGTGGTCCTGCTACACATCAGGAACCACTCCCAACTAGGCTTTTTAACATCACTCTCCCTAAATGGTTAAACTTACATAACTTAGAGAAACCTCTACGAAGTAGAACTGCAGTAATTACACTGCAACCTAAATGATAAGAAATCAAACCCTTTCTCTGTTTCAGTGATGAAAAGCAGTGATTGTTTCCCCCTACGCCCAGAGCACTCACTCCTGAACTCCATGTTGGGAACGATGACCTTCTCACAGATGCTGGTCAGCGTATTCTGGTCCTCAAACAGACGCTTGTAGTGTGGCCTTTCACACACGGAGGCAAGGAACTGGATGGCGTTGCTTACCAGCTATAAACAACACCAAGAACGTCATGATGATTCAAAAAACTTGGATTGATTATATACCTTCACATTAAGACTACACATACAAAAAGTAATTTAACTTAATGCTAGAAATATATGACACTCTCACATATTTTACAGACTATAGGCATTTTGTGAGATTTTGTACTTTTACTGTGAAACAAGCAGCACATTGCTGCCAGGATGAACAAGGCTGGGTATGACCTGTTTCCTTATTATTTGTAGCAAACCCAAAGTACCTCAGTCTTGTTAAACTGCAGATATGATCATTAAAAAGATAAAATGAGAATGAGAGAGAAGAGAATGAGAACTGACCAAGTCATATTTGACCTCCTGGCCAGTGGTGACAAGTAAGTTCCATATAGCTGTGACAAAACGAGGCAGGTAGGGCTGGAACTCCTCATCATACTTCTGGGCATAGAGGGCAGCATTGTCACAGATCTGAGACTTAAGCAGCTCTAGCAGACCGGCCTCCTCTTCATCCTAAGAATTGGGGAGGACCATTAGATTGGACAATGTTAAGACTGATCTATACAGAAAACACAAGCACCTTAAGCAGTCAGTACAATGAGTGTTGAATTTTAAAAAATGTGAGAACAACAGAATTGATGAATCTGCACACCCCTATGTAGCCCAGGTTGAAATTATAAACCAAAACCAACTAACGTCTGTCTGGAGAAGCTTGTTGTCCAAGGTCAGTAAATTGTGAAAATGTGTCATCCAAGTTTCCATGTTGTCTTCAAAAAATTCAGGAAGATCCTAAAAACAAAAACACCGTGCTGAAATTAAAAGTAACATTACATTTGGTTTGAAACGGATTCTGACAGAACATGACCCCCACCTGGAAGTTGAGGCTGTAGAATAGCTTAGATATGAGTGTGAGGGATGAAAAAAGGACCTTCAGGGCGTTGACATCTGTGGAGTGAGTCTGACAGAGTTCAATGGTGGCCTGGGGGTGAAGCAGCCAAGAGAATTCAAAAAATCATGACTTCAAGTCACACAATCATACAAACAGGTTATCAAGGATCATGTACTTATTAAAAAGCTGCTACAAAAGGCTGACTGTACAGCAGTCCACTGCAATTCAGGCACCACAGCGAAAGGACAAACCTTAAAAAGCTCTGTCAGAGGCTGAGCAAATGTGTCCAGTACAAGCTTGATCTCCATCCAGAGCTCGTTAGACTTGAACTCATGCCGATACCTAACAGGAACAAATGCAATCTCAGTGGAAGGTTGACATACGAGCATTACACCTCAGTCTCTGACATTCCGAAAATAACTGGACGAGCTTTTTCCAAACAAGGCGGGTGGGACACACACTGAGATTCAGTGTTGTCTTTTTTGTGGCTGCAGTGTTGTTTTGGTGTATTATTTCCACCAGCACTACAGTTCTTTTCAGGAATTATACATCAATGGTTTTACCTGGGGGGGGGACATTACAACTGGAACAAAAGGAGACGATCTGTTATTCAGCAGATAAAGGAGAAAAGTCAAGAGCAGTGCAAACTGGAAGTGCCAGTCGAGTCCTTATAGAGGCTGAAAGGAAAAGCGCAGGGCTGATTTTGCCTATAAGTAGCAACTAGATAGAAACCCACCTTTTGAAGAGTGAGTGAGCAGTGCGCAAGACCCCGTTTATGATGTGGAAATCTCCACTCTGGAAGCGGTTCACCATCTCCCTCAGGAGGTCAGGCCACTTCTGAGGAAAGTCCTCTCTGCCAATGATGCTGATGGCATCGCTGAGCTGGATGCAGATGTGATAGACTCACAGCCTGAATTTCCCAAGGCAGCCTAGGCTTACAAACAGTACAGTATTTCTGCCCTGCAACTGTCTTCATTGACTTAGATAGGCATTAAGTTTAGTGTCTACAAAGGACAAAAAGTGAAACCAAATCCATTGCGGGACTTCCTAAGCAATACAGTGTACATCTTCAGTCATCTGGTGGAGGTGAAGAGGCTACAAACCAACTTGCAGTCCTTTAGCATGGGTTAAATTTCCCACCGTCGCTCTACAGCAATGCCTAATGGTGTGTGGCTCTGTGGGTTAGGACTCTGCCTCAGCCCAGAAGATCACAGGTTTGAGTCCCAAGGCTGACAGAGTGATCATACTACTGTTGGGCCCTTCGTGGATAAACGGCTGACCCCGCACTTTCACCCCCAAACTTCACACTTACCTGTGTATGTCTCATGGAGAACAAGATGTGATGTGAAAACTGAATAATCCCTATGTACATGCACTCATATTTGTACAAACGGCCGATATAGCTCATAAGGTATCCCAGAGGTTTAGTTGTAATCATGAAAAAGAGTATCAAATGTTACTGTTCTCAAACAGAAACTGCACATAAACAACATTTTAAAATTGGATTCAAATTAAATGCATTGAATGTTACCTTCTTGGAAAGTGCAGTAACCAAAACTACCCTGACAATTAATCTTACTCTTAAATGTCCATATTCCATTTTCAAAGTAACTGATTTTTTGCCAACTGAGGCAGTTGCAAGTACCAGTGACAAAACGGACCTAAGCAAAGCACTGATTATCAGACTAACGCTGCACACCCTATGGTTAACAGCTGAATTTTTACATACCTGTTTTTGAATCTGCTCTGGACTGCTTAGCATCAGGTTTACAATGTTGGCTTTTATGGCAGTTCGGTCTGGTTCTGAGATTTTATTAGGTTCATCTTCCACCTAAAACGTGACCATACATAATTACAAGAAATAAATTCAACAGGCTTCACCTGCATGACAAGACAGTTTTAGTTTAGAGGGATCTATTCAAGAAGTGGAAAACAAAAACTCACTATACGCCAATTTCTTTTGATGTAGTTTTTAAAGGTGACGGCTGCACAGACACGAATCACATTGTCCTGTGATTTCTCCAGTAGTGTGAGTAACAAGATTGGATAGTTCTGGTTTCCTTCTACTGACTCTAGAAACTTCTCCGCTGAAAGAGAGATTTTTGTTACACACAGCAGAGGTGACCAGTACAGAGAGGGGGTTGTTAAAAAAAAAAAAAGAAAAGTCTTTTAATACCTGGTCGCCTGACTGATGGATCCGGGTCAAGTGTTTTCTGCAGAAACTCCGTCAGAGTTTGCAAGTTGGCATCATTTAGCTCCATGGCTCCCTAAAGACAAGCCAAAAATGAATCAAAATCAAACTGTAGATGACTTGCAGTTCATAAGTGGCCAAGCAATTCAGGATATTCTGGAAAAAACACTGCAGTCAAACGCCAATTAACGTAAGCAGAACTCTTTAGTAGTATAAGAAAGTCATTAGATCAGAAACCATAGCAAGCATCAAAACATTAAGTTGCACAGGGTTCTCATAACAGATGTAGCCAAACGTGCAAAAGTGAAAATAAAAGTTGTGCGAGGTAGCGTGTACCAGTCTAACCATCAGGCTGCTCCCAGCCAGCCAGCCAGCCAGGCGTGTACCAGTCTAACCATCAGGCTGCTCCCAGCCAGCCAGCCAGCCAGGCGTGTACCAGTCTAACCATCAGGCTG
>JAACJT020000086.1:19823485-19833648 GCA_009936485.2 Gymnarchus niloticus | reverse complement strand
TCAGGCTGCTCCCAGCCAGCCAGCCAGCCAGGCGTGTACCAGTCTATCCATCAGGCTGCTCCCAGCCAGCCAGCCAGCCAGGCGTGTACCAGTCTATCCATCAGGCTGCTCCCAGCCAGCCAGCCAGCCAGGCGTGTACCAGTCTATCCATCAGGCTGCTCCCAGCCAGCCAGCCAGGCGTGTACCAGTCTAACCATCAGGCTGCTCCCAGCCAAGTTCAACTAATGATCTCATCTCGAAGACTGAAGGGCTGCGTGTGCCATCGTGACGTAATCGCGACAGTCGTGTTTAAAATAATGAGGCTTCAAAACCCGCGGGGGGTGCGAGTATCCTGAACCAATCAGTGCTGGCGCTAAACGAGGCTTCAATACCCGAGGGTTTTGAAGCCTCCTTTATCCCACCGATAGGCTGTGTCTCTGTATGTTCACGACTATACTTAACCCAGGATCGTGACGGACGAGGTTATATGCAGCGTTTCCTACCACCTGGCTAAGCAACCCAGCCAGCATTGGATTAACGGGACAGTATTCGCCGCGCTGGGGTTCATTATAACAGGCATGCAGGACCTGTGTCTACGGATAGGGCCCCAATAATAAACAGCTCTAGCAAAGAGTTTCTCCAGGCATCGAGGCCCTAACTGTGAAATGGAAGTCAAGGCGATCCAGTGACAGTATGGGTCCGCTACCCGTGTGAGTGGTCATTAACGAAGAGTGTCCATTTTTAGAAGACAGTCACCACGACTCGACTCTGACCGCCTGATCAAGTTCTCTCTAGCCGGCTAAACACAGCCAGGCATGACCGGCCGTCCTAGCATGCTAGCCTTCATTAGTACCCACGGCCCGTTGCTACGTACGATTAAACACTTAGCTAATCGAAGCGGTTATTCAGAGGTCGAGCTCGCCATATCTGGCCAAGGCCTGATCTCACACGAGCTAGCCGAGAAGGCGGCTCTCTGATAGCCAACAATAATCAATGACACCCGCGCTACATTAGCCTGCACATTACGCTGCAAACAAATAAGAACATTGCAGTGGTAAACGCAGCGAAATAAACTTGCCTTCTTTTTTTTTTTTCTTTTTGTACAAATCAAATCTCAGCCGACTATCGTATACCCAACGACGGCACTCCAGGCACGGGGTAATAATTCTGCTCACTGGCTTTCAAAAGTGTCACTGAACAGCGCGGTCACTTCACGGCGCGTGCGCGTGTCTCCAATTACGTCACTTCCGCCGAAGTGCATCCTGGGTTATAATACACCGTTATGAACGATATGGTAGTGACAGTTGCATTTATTTCCTCCGTCTTATAAGAACACGGCAATAATATGCCTGCAAATGCTGAAGCTTCATGCTCTCAGTTAGCTTGTATTATATGTCATGCTGGACAACGTAAACTGTAATGTCAAGGATACATTTAGAAAGACATCTAGAAAGATGGGTGGACTATCTGGGATTCCCATCTTGGGGTGCGCAGCCATCGGAGGACGTGTCGATTTACACAACGTGAAACATATTCGAGGTGGAGCCCGGTTTTGAACGAAAATAGTTGGACCACTCCACCTGAGAAAGAAATAGTATAGTCTTTCTTAACCGGTGCTTTGAGGACCCCTAGTGGTCAATGGAATTGCAGGGGTTCGTGTAACGCTTTAAGAAATATAAAAAATGAATTGTATTTTTCTTACAAATAAAATGATTCATGCAAGACAATGTCAAGGTCCTTATTGTTACATAAATTTATTAAAAAAAACATAGAAATGGTGTTATGGATTATGTTACCATAGGGCTTTTTTTAACCTTTTTAGTACTTCATATTTCAGTGTGGCATGGGGTGGTGGGAGTTCTTGTGGATGGATCAAAATGTGATACGTGTATCAGAGACCACTGGGCTAGATCCGGCTCGAAGGACCTTAAATGTAGCGGAGACCGCTAGTAGTATCACTCTCCCTGAGCTGACTCTGGATTTAAGCTGTATGTATCTTAGGCTGTCGGCTAGAACACCACTTAAGGCCTCAGATCCTAGGGAATCTTTATTTCTTTGCTCAAGCACAGCACCGACTAATCCGGTCCCTGTATTATACTTCAGATAATCTACGCAGAACAACTGATTATTACACTTACTTACTCTTTACTTCTGTTTCTGGTCTGTTAATTGCCAAATATACTTCTATGATCCCATGACCAAGGTGATGAAGAATATATTCCGAACCAAAGCAAGGAAGGTAAACTAGACACTAAAGGTTCTGTCCAAAGCCCAGGAGTTGGAGGGCTTTTGATACAATGGGGGTCCAGTGTACAGAAAGTTTTAGAACCACTGACTTGTGTGATCACACATTACCAATAGGGGGTTCCTAGCACTGGTCCATTGCAAATAAACTTGTCTAAACATGATTCATTTATTAACCTGTCCCAATACAAATAAAAATTCCTCAACAGGATTTATCAACTGCTCATCTGCGACCAGCTAAAAACAAGCCATTTAATGCACAATTATACTTAGCTGGGCAAAACAGTTTAACATTTTAAAAAGTACATACAGGAACTAGAATGCATAGTAATACCACAAGTCAAAAGGCACCGTATTTTAATGATATGAGGACTCAAATTTTCTTTCCTTTGCCACTACTCTGTATCTATAAAAGTGACACTTCATTCAGATTTCAAAAAGTGGTAGGAATCTGTCAGCTGTACAGCACATATATTTTTTAAGACAGCAATATCTTGCTTCTAGATAAAAGCACAAATGGTTGTAGTACCTTCATAAGAAAAACTAAAAACTTAGAAACCAATTTGTCATTCAGTTTAATATGAACACCAACCTTCAACAAGTTTGCTACAATACAAAAAAAAAAAAAAACACTAGTTTGGCTTTCATGTTTTCTTATAAAATGATGGCAAAATAAATATCCATTAAAAATGACTGGCATTCATGACCTATTTCCCCCTACTATTTCAGGTCCATAATAGGTTTTCAGAGCCTTAGGGGAAGTAGCTCCACTGGTTCAGAGGTTGTAAGCCTGGCGGATGTTCAGTGCGTCTCGCAGCATTAGGTCACGCAGTCGCCAGAGTGCGTCGGCCATTGTGGTGTGAGCTCCCTTGCTCTTCAGCCAGTGTGACGGCAGACGGCTCTCCTGTTCTTTGGTCAAGTGTACATCTTTCCGACGGGCTGCATGGGGAATTGGCACAAAAACAGATGCACAATTTAAGAAAAAACACAGTCTCCACACTTTAGGTTGATTGTAGTA
This sequence comes from Gymnarchus niloticus, assembly GCA_009936485.2. Taxonomy (NCBI): domain Eukaryota; kingdom Metazoa; phylum Chordata; class Actinopteri; order Osteoglossiformes; family Gymnarchidae; genus Gymnarchus; species Gymnarchus niloticus. The sequence goes on along the minus strand of JAACJT020000086.1, from coordinate 19,830,407 downwards.
CACATTTAATCACACATGCAGATGAACATACAGAAAACATATCACTAGTTGGCTTTAAATTATATAGGCTTATATACATATATTCTCATTTCACATTTTATCAAAGGAAATCCATCGTGGATATCACAATTCCCTTTTCACACGTATCCCCTGTTTTCACACCATTTTGAATTGTGAAAAGCATGAATCTTTTCTAAAACAATTCTAAATATAACATTTAGGAACTGGCACATGAACTAAAACAAAACTAAATGAGATCTACTGCAAGGACACTCACCCGTTAGGGTCTGATCCCACTTGTTAATGCTTGAGGACTCTGCATGAAGACCCTCGATGTACTTCAGGTAGGCCTCAGAGTGGAGCAAGCGCTGGGTCTTCGGGGGTGGAGCAACAAATATGGGGGTGGAGGGCTGCTGGAGCGCTGGTTGACCCTGCTGACCTTGTCCTGGGTAGGGAGGCGGGGCCTGTTGACCTGTGCCTAGCATTCCCATCTATGGGAGAGTCCAACAATTATTACTCACACTTGTGCTCTCTGAAAATGAATGGGATCTAAGCAGGATGCTATAATTTGTAATACATATATTCTCCCTCATGTGCATTCTCCATTGTTGGTTTATTGACTCTTCTCTGCTGACCATTTACAATGTGTACATATACTCTGGAGTCCAGTCCCTGCTTTGTCATGCACTGACCTGCATTTCACACCTTTAAGATATTATAAACCCCTTCCTTTGTCCCTGTGTCACTTTGTCTGCATGTTGCACCTAGGTCTTGGGGGAACATTGCCTTGTGCTGCTGCATATTCATATATGGCTAACATAACAACAAAGCCTACTTGAGTTAGTATTCTGAGTGTGGCATGAGTCTTATGGTAAAATCCAATCTGAATGTACTTCATTCTGCAATCAGTGTCTATTTGTAGTCATCTCACATTATAGGGGTTACCTGTGGCCCATAATGGTTTCCAGTACCGGGACTACCTGCCATGGAATTCACACCTGGTCCCATCACACCTAAAGTAACCACAAAGTAGGTTAACATGCATAAAAGGTACTGGTTAAAGGAAATAAGGCTTCATCTTACATGTATCCATATGCCATACATCACTAAATTTTTATTTTAATTCCACAAACATGGCACACCACATGTACTCAGACTGAGGTTTTTGGTGAGGATATTTATACTGATCTGGTACATAACACTGTCTAAACACAACAGTCATCTTTCACACAAACCACAAAATTTCAGGGGTAATGTGTTAAGGTGGTCTCCAGTATAAAGGGAGGTTAGAATTGATGCGACTAGAAGACTATGACAGTATTTTAGTATTTAAGAGTGACTCACATTAATTGACAATTAGGAAGATTAGTTCATTTCAACATTAATTGAGGACTACATATTAGTTCATGCAATTTCAAATGCAAGGTTTACCAAGTACTGCAGTTAAAATTCTCAAAATAGCTTCTGAAGCAAGCTGAGAACCCATTTGCCAGATATTTTCAGGTGACCTTCCAGGCCTGTTCATTAGTGCACCACCTGAGCCTGTGGTACAGGTAGCCCCTTCAGCGGGTGAGCGGCAGACAGGAAGTGACCAAGTGGGCGTGGCTTAAGGGGGTGGTGAAGGTGTCCTTACCCGGGTTTGGCATGCCAGGGAACCCGGGCACACCAGGTGGAAGATGGTGGGGCATCGCAGGCACCCCCATGTGATGTGGCATGTTGCCCATGCCGACCATGCCTTCAAGAGGGCCTGGAATGGGCATTATGGGTGTGCCAAAACTACCCATCATGCCTTGGGGGTGAAATTGGGGTGGGGACAACACACCATATCCATGCATCAGTGTCATGCAGCTGCCTATCTTACATCATGCACTATCCAGTAACGAAGACAGTCTATAACAAATCAAAAGTTAGTATATGAAACAAACAGAGGCTTGTTATCTTCAAAAGAAAAAAAAGACAAGGAAATAATAGAAAGTTTATGGGAGTAATTTATGCCCATGCAGTTGATGATACAAGCTGTGGCTATGCAATCGGGATAAATATAGAAACATTCAAAATGAAAAGTAGTGAGTAATAATGTTAAAGTTGGGCATATGGGGTGAACTTGCTGGTAAACTAAAAAGGGTTAGGTCTTTGAGCAGGTCATCGTGTGGTCCTGCTCCAAAGGCACAGAATGGTTCTGTTGCGTCCGTGAGGGGTTACCTGACACAGGTGTCATGTTCTGGTTAAGCATCCCCATAGGGGTTGGTGGAGGCACGACCCCCATGAGCGCCCCTACTGGGGTACCTGCTCTTGGGGATGCACCCTGCTGTTGTTGGGCTGCCCGCTCCCGCTCCTGCTGCTCCACCACTTTGGCTGCCCGCTCTGTAAAAAGAGCGCAGGTCTTCAGCTCACTGCACACAGCAACAGATCTCGTTCGGCTGAAGCATAGGCATCACTCAAAGGCACCGCTGTTTTTGAAGTTATGCAGCCTCATTTACCAAGAAAACAAGATTTACTGGATGTTTGAATCAGACACCTCACTAAATACGAACTTCCCCGAACCTCAGTGTCTCCCTGGCAACAATCCAGTAGTTTAGGTCTTTACAGTTTCCCCCTGCCTCCTCACTAATGCCCTATTAAAAAAAGCTTCTGCTAACACTGAGACTGGTCTTCCCTCACCTTCATACTCTGCCTTCTTGGTGGCCTCAAGGTTTCTCCACTCTGTCCCCACCAAGCGGCTCAGTTCTCCAAAGGAGAAGTCGGGGTGCTGGGCCTTGATTACAGCCCGCATCTCGCTGCTGAACAGGATGTAGCCGCTCATGTTGATCTTTCGTTTTGACCCTTCCTTTTTGCAGAGACCCTTGATTGTCTTTGGAGTGAGCTATAATCAAAGGGGGGGAGTTAAAAAAAACGATGCTATTTTCAGGTATACCATTCAAAGTGCTAAGAACAAAGAAGGTACACACTTTTCCAACTATAGGCCACAGAATATTTAGAGAGTAAAGTTGAACTTTAGACGCAAAGATGAAAGCAGCAGGGCAGCCGCCACATTTAATAATGTGCTGGTCATAACCTGCGGAGGGGTGTACGGCATGATGTCCAGGTCACCAGACAGAGGTGTCTGTAGCTGGGGTATTAAGGAAGCGTCAACTGCATCCCCATCCTCATCCCCTTGGTCATCCAGATCATCGCCTGCTTCGTCCATCTCTGCAAACTTGGCCTCCAGCTCCTGGATCTTCCTGTCCAGCAGGGGAGAAGGCTCCTTCTGGGGCACAATCAGCTTTCTGCATGAGAAAGACAAGTATGTCCATACACAGTCTGGCCAAGGGCTACCATACACCAGTACACCATAGACCAGAACTATGGAGCAATTTTTAATGCATGCCATTGTAAACAGAAATGCCGTGGACATGAATTCTTGACTGTTTGGAAAGAATGTACACATTACATGTGCTTTTATAAACAAACAGGGTCTGGTCAAGTCACCTATCAATTCACCACCTATTGGTTTGTATACTGCTAGGATGAAGTTCAATGTAGACACACGCCTATGTATTCCAGAAGGCTCAGCTCTTTAGGAAAACCTACCTGAAGTAGTAGATTTCATCATCCACCACCTTGGCAGACAGAGAGAAGCGTTTCAGGCCCTTGAATTTCTTCATCTGCTTCTCGTTCTCGATGTAGCGGCTTTCGCACAACAGCACGTCGCTCTCAGGCACCTCCGTTGGCCGGCAGGACAGGTAGTCCTTGAACGACGACACAACACATTTCCCTTTGAAAGAAGAGAGCACCACAGAAAGAACACGTTAAGAGATAGAGGGCGACCATTTTATTATTTATGGCACCGTAAAGTTGACTGCTGGCAACCATATACACAGACAGTCTCACACAGACACTTTCATTGTTATGATAATGGAGCCCTTCGAGTTTGCTGCTGGTTGTCCTCTTGTTCAGCATTTTCTACCTTGTCATGCTCTTTTCCAATGGCATCTCATAACGTGCCTAAAGCACACTTTAGTGTGGTTACGTGGGCTTCAAGTGAAAGTTCAGGCTTCATTTTGGGCAAGAATCACATTTTTTTTGTTTTCCTTAGTCCTTTTTGTTCTCAAATGTCTTGGCCACTACAAAAGGTCACAGATAGATATCGATACTCATCCTGTGCTACCTCCTCATCCAGTCACAGAAAATGCTGTATCCAAACCAATTATATTCTTTGTTTTTAGAAACGCACCAGTACTTTATTTTTTTTTCTAGATCATGTATTGAAGCTCTGCCAAATGTTGGTCTGCATTATATTTCTAGAATGCTGGATTCGTTGTTGTTGATAGCCTTCACCTCACTGGAACAATCTATAACCTGTTTTCATCATCAACACCAAAGTTAGATGCCAATGCTGTGGTTATAACATTTGCTTTTTTCACATTCAGCCAGTCAAATTTTGTATTGTTCTTTGACTGTCCTTTTGTCATCAAATCTTCATTTTCCACCATGTGTGGAGTCATTAGCATATCAAAGACGTTGCTGTCCTTCTTCCACCATTCCTGAATCCAGCTGCTTTCTTCCTGCCTAGCTTCTTCTATTATGTATTCAAAGTAGAAGCTCAACAGATGTGGTGATAAGAAGTTAGACAAGGATGCATCCTAACCAATTAGCCACTCAATGTCTCATATTCCATCCTAACTGTGGCTTCCAGTCTAGTGTTGAGATTCTTCATGAGAACAATAACAACCTATAATATACCCATTTTCCTGAAAATATTACATGGATTGATATGATCAACACAACAGAAGGAAGTGACATTGCACTGGAGAGCACACTCAGTCTCCTTACTTTGGATCTGGGGTACCAACAAATCTTCAGGCAATGAAGTCGTTTACCAAATATGTCAGCATAAATTTGTCAACACTTCTTCTGGAGTTTGTAAGTAACATGTCTACTGAAATGTCTTCCATCTCTGTGACCTACAGCTCCTGCAATGACTGCAGGGCTATCTGACCCCCTCTTCCATTATTGAAGGTTCGTCAATAAATCCAGCTCATTAAATATATCATGGTTGAACAACTGGAAAATGTATTAAAAGATCAATGGCAATGTAACCCCTAATGGCTTCACAGGTGGTGGTTCTGTCATGTGGGAAGAACTCTCATATATCTGTTAACTAGATAAATTGGTAGCTTTCACAAAACCAGTGTGTTTAAGAGCCCCCCTTTCCTCTGCCAGAGGTGACCATCAGCAAATGTTTCAATAAAACATTATTTAATAATGTAACAAAGATAACCCCATAAAAACACTAACAACTGCTATAACAATACCAGCAAAAAGAGATGCGTTCCCCCTGAAGTTGGTGTTAAAATTCAGCTATACCACTGGTGAAATCTTTAAAGAAGGTCTAAATACCGAGGACACAAGTCATGGGACACGCCTCCTCCAGATTGCTGAGAAACACCTCCTTCTTGTAGAACATCTTGGTTGGCTCATGTTCGGTCTCCTCCGGGTGGATGAAGATGGGCCCAAAAAAGTAGGCCGCACCATCTCGTACCCACATCTTCTCAATCCTGCCCACCAGCACAAATACATCTTTTACACCGGGCCGTACACACCACAGCCGACAACTACTACATAAACACATTGTATTCACAATCCTGGCTGAAATTTATTTTCCCTCTAAACAATTTTACAGTATCCATAAAGCATTATCAGGAACTCTGAAACTTTAAATAAATAATAACATAATGGTAGTTAACCTGGCAGTTCAAGACAAAAAAAAATAAAATTATATATAAAATCCCCTCACTTGTCGACTCTTACTCAGCTGTAAAATGTCAGACTGTATATCTGGACTCTCTGTACTTTTACCTACCTGCCTATTCTGGGCCGCACCAGGCCATGTGATCGAATGTAGACACAATCGCCCACTTTGAGCCACATGCCGTTAAACTGAAGTTGCTCATAATACTGACAGCCCAGCTCCCCGTTGCTCACGTCCACCGGGACATCCTCTCGCTCCTGTATATAGGATAGTGGGAGTAAGTCTGAGTATGTCACAAAACCAGATTCTCAAACATGTCAAAATCCATCTTAATAGGGTAACCAATGCTGATGGAAGCCACACAACTCAAAAGGACTGCTCGTGTTGGGACTCACCTTATCAATGCTGCCGCAAATGTCTATGTCTTTGTCATCCCCTGTCATGTCTGGTGGCCTCTCCTGCTCTTGCTTTCGGGCACTGGCGAACATGGAGGCCACTCGAACCACTGGCAAGGGCACTACCCGAGCAGCAAACCTGACAGAGCTCACTGGCATCGTCCACATCTTGATCTTTTTAAATGACTTGGTCTTGGCTGAGTAGCGCGACTCGCACACAAACACATCATCTGGTATGAAGCCCTCTGGCTGAAGCTTGAAGTAATCCTGCAGATATGTATTTCAGATGCAAACCCATTGGGTGACTCTGGTAAAAATACTATATCAAGAATTTTATATACACAAGTGTTGAATGATCAACTAATTTGGTCCATTAGCAAAGGAAAACACTACAGCAACTGCAGAATAAAAAAAAAAATGCTAGGAAATAGGAATTCAACAACCATTTACCAATGGACAATAATTTTCATACACAAATGACAACTACAGAAAACATGCCCCGCCTTCTGTTCCTGAGCCTTAGTGTGATGGATGTTGTGTAGTCACAATGTCAAATTACTAAAGAATAATGAAAAGCATAGTTTCCACAGTTCAATAAATTCAAAGACTATTTATAAAATAAGAGCCTAATAGAAAAAGTCAAATACTGTGACTTAATCACTGGATCTGCAGTTTTGCAATGACATTTTAAAGACATTTCAGGGTACAGTTACAAAAACAACAGCCCAAAATGGACTGAAATTTCACCACGTGTCTTGTCCAGTGTAAAGATACATTGTTGTAGACCTGGCTTTTC
>JAACJT020000086.1:19802234-19822343 GCA_009936485.2 Gymnarchus niloticus | reverse complement strand
TACTGTGACTTAATCACTGGATCTGCAGTTTTGCAATGACATTTTAAAGACATTTCAGGGTACAGTTACAAAAACAATAAAAATAACAGCCCAAAATGGACTGAAATTTCACCACGTGTCTTGTCCAGTGTAAAGATACATTGTTGTAGACCTGGCTTTTCTCCACAATGTCCCCTATCATATATGCAGCCAATGGACAAAATGACAATGGACTGACCCTTACCTTAACAAACATGACCACACACTTTCCCAAAATTTTGCTGACAGGAACTTTATTGAAGTAATCGCTCTTGAAAACCTCATTCTCCAGGAATTTGCGGGTGGCCAAGTGGAAGGTCTCGTTGGGTCTGTAGAACCAGCACCCATATAACCATTTTTCGCCTATAAGGATGGTGGGGGAGGGGGAATTAAAATTGGATGTTTTTGCTACAAAATAGAACCCAGAATAGAACAGATCATGGTCCATGCTCAAAAATATACTGAAGTCAAAATAAGTGGGCCAAAGCTGTCACCTGCATCATTCTGCCAAAGACGCTCAATACAGACAATATGGGGCTGGAGACTCGATTCTGCCGGCTCAACGTAGACGTAGTCCCCCACGTGGTACGTGTTGTCCTCAAAGCTGCAGTCCTGGCTGAAGGTGCGCTGAAGTCCTGACTGCCAGGCCCCTCCCACCGGGTCCTCATTCTTCTCGGCTTCTGGGATTTTTTGGGCAGTTGATCATTAGCGGAAAGAACCCAACAGTCTCATAACACATAATCTCTTAACAGCAACGTAGACCTGGAATCAGCTGCAAAATGGATACATGCCTCTCCTCTCCTCCTCTCGCTTTAGCTTGTCTTCCTCAAACTCCAGGGGTAACTTCTCCTTCTTCTCTCTCTCCACATCGCTGTGCAGGTGCTTTGCTGTGTAACTCAGAGCGGGAGACAGCAGGATCTCCCCGTTCTTGCACAGCTCATCGCGGATCTTGATGAAAAACTGCTGCAGTTCAACGGCATCCTCAAAAATTTCAGAGTCTGTCCTGTAGGAGATGTTTTTCGGGATATTAGACACAGCGTTTTATTTGTCACCTGCTCACTTATCGCCACCATGCAAAGTTTTATTTCTCCATTTTAATGACTGCGCTCTAAAATGGTCTCTCAACTGGTGGGCCATAAACTCCTCAGGTGGTCTGCAAATCTATACCCGAGAGGAGCCACAATAATAAACAGATGGACCATGAGGTTGAAAAAGCGATGAGAACAGCTACTTTAAAACAAACAAGCATTATCAGAGAATACACGAATGATTAAAAGGATGATTAAAGCAGTTTAAATGTTATCAAGGTTCCATTCTGCATTACAACAAGGCAATCATTGACAAAAATTCCAATCTACATTACAGGGGACCAAGGGAGGAGAAATCGTGGCTCATCTCAATGTTACCGTTCTCTTACCGGTGCAGCCTCCTCGCTTTCTCCAGCACCTCAAACATGTGCTCCTGGAAAACATCTAGCCTCTTGTAACGTCCATTATCCACATTAGAGCGGATGATCTCAAAGTTGAGGAGTGGCTTATCGGGGTTGGCTGGATCCCGGGCGGGGATCTCTGCCAGAGAGTCGCTGTAACACCTGCCCTCGTCATCCTGGTGATTGAGTACGGACACAAAGAGGTTGTGGATGAGCTCCTGGATGAGGAGGGTGACGTTGGGGATGTGGGCATCCTCTCCACCCTCAAGGTCACGTCTTGTTTCCAGGAGGACCTTGTGCAGCACTAGTGCGTCCTTGTAAATGAGGGACTCTGGCTCGTTGTAGGTACAGGCATTGTTGAACATCAGCACAAACTCCTCGACCAGAGAGTCCACGTCCTGGTACTTGTTGGCCATCATGTGGCTTTTCAGCTTCTCCATGTCGATGGGCTTCTTGATGGTGATGTAGTAGTCGGGCAACTCGGCTCGCGACGGCAGACGGAGGAAGATGGTGCTGAGGCGGCGGCCACGCTTGTCTGTGTAGTTCTTCACAGCCTCATACAGTTCGTTCAGCTTCTGCTGTAGAGGTGTCAGGTACTTGGACTTTTTCGGGGAGATGCCACTTTTCCCTTAAAAATATCGCAGAAGATCAATTCCAAATATAGCAAGTCAAATTCTTTTCAGGGCAAATTAAGCACACAACAATAGGCCATGCTGACTGCACAGTAACAAAAAAAAATATATATATATATATATACACATCTCAGATGAATGTGATTAATACATCTGCAGAAATAGCTCGTGGATAACTGGATAATTAAATGACAAAATCAAAATTCATGAAGAAGAATGAAAATTTCAGACTACAACGATTGGCTTGACATTATCTGAAAGACCTTCTGAAGTTCTCATTCTACTTTAGTTTGAGACAATATTGTTAAACTGGGGTTTATCATACTGATTTTCAGCTTGGGGGATCCTACGTCGTCATCCTCAGGTAGAGGACCTAGCTCTTTCCGCTTGTCCTTGACAATCTTCTCCAGGATGTTTGCATCATTATAGACCTAGCAGAGATCCAAAACACGCATTACCAGGACTCCTCTCCAACTGCAATGCTTTGCTAATCTGTACCCTAAGGATTCCATGTTAAAACAGATAAGAATAACCAAATGACATTTGCATTTCCTAAAGCACAAGTTATCACAAACAGCAGGTCATAAATAGTCTACTACAGCCATCCAAGCAGTCAGCCTCTGCCAGTATTATTCAACAGTGAACCACGAATCTCACCTAAGTCAGCCAGTCATGTGAGATCTTTAAGCACCCACCTGTGAACCCTCTTCATTGTAGTGACGTGCATTGCGAAACATAAGCTTCATGTCATCCATTAATGATTCCTCGCTCAGGTACTTTTCAGAGCGGATGTTATGCTCAATGGTCCTCAGGTCCATGGGCTCCAGGATGATCTTATAGTAGTCTGGGTAGTCCTTTTTGGATGGCTTGACCATGAAGAGGTCACAGAGTCTGCGCCCAGTTGCCATGTCCCGGGCCTCCATGACTGCATTCAACAGGATCTTCATTCGATTCTTTTTTACATTCTTCTTGTGGCTGCCATGTTTTGTCAGAGCAGATTAAAAAATATACAACAATTATCAGACAAAAGCCAAGCAGCTAGTCTCTTTATAACTGGTGAGAAATGCAACTCCAGGTTCTACATTCCAGTGGCAAGGTAGTCAAACTACGGGATAGTTTTTTGCTGTGTATAAATAATTCACCGCATTTCTGGTTATGCAGATGTTGTGCAGCAGTGGTTTCCAAAACTTGGGGTGTCGAGTTTCACGACTTGGATCTAATGTTTGTGCATGTTCAGATATTGTGTGTGTGTGTGTGTGGTGGTGGTGGGGTGTGCTTTAAAATATTCTCATCTGCATAAGTTTGGAAACCACTGGGCTATGCAAACATTCTTCATGAAAGCACGCCATATCTCCAGTCAGATGGATGAAGGACAGAAGTTCTCACCTTTTCCTCCTTGCACTGCCAATCTCAGAAGTGCTGGAGGACAGAATACTGTCTCCATCCTCATCCTCTCTCCTCAGGAGCTCCCTTTTCTTCATCTAAACCAAAGCGACACAATCAGCTCACTCGCACTGCAGTCTGCCTTCACTCACCTTGGGGGAGACGACATCGTCGATTCGAGGTGCCCGAGTATGGGGCCTGCACACTAACCTGCATGACCTGCTGCAGCTTCAGGACCCGCTTATAAATGGCAGAGTTGGGCATGTTGTAACGTTTAGCGTTCTCGAACATCAGGGTGAGGTCGGCTTCTATTTGCTCAATGCTTTCGTACTCGTTGTTCCTCATCTTGTCTCTGGAGAAATTAAAAATTGGTTAGAATTCACCTGGAAGGCCACAAATAACTGCAGAAATACCAGATATAACGATTTTCAAATCCCTTATATTCAAATGTCTAATAGCCCATTATTCATTTTTGGCTATAGCTATTCCCTTAACTTGCAGACCATGAGCAAAATCACATGCACGTTTTGTTATTTCTTGTTGAAAACAGAGTAAAACGTGTCATCTTTAACCACAGCTGTACCGTATTTGCTGCAGAGAGATTGGCTGCTTAATCTGCTGGTAGTAGTCTGGATATTCCTTGCGGGAGGGCAGCTGCAGGAAGGGCTCCGCCACCAGCTGGCCCTGGCTGTTCCGGCTGGTGCGCACCACCTCGTACAGCTGGAAGACGGGGTTGCTCGGGTCCATGCAGGAGTGCATGCTCTCAGCCTCAGACTCGCCATCATCATAGCGTACAGTGCCTATGGGGACACAGGGAGGCCGTGAGCAAAGCAAAGCAAAGGTGGCACAAAACAACTTATCAGGTAAGGCAGTTTTCCTTTCGACATGACCCCTGGGTTTGTTTTAATATGAAACAAATCCTTGCACAATCAGCTTGCTCATTTCAAGTCAGAACTACGGCAAATGTTTTACAGTGCAATCCGGCGATTACCAGTAAGGGTGTCCTCATCTGTCTCAGGGCCATACTGCAGAGACATGGCGACCCCAGAGAGGCGATCAACTTGGGCTGACCTCCGGTTTCTGAAACGCAACACACATGCGCCCCAAAAAAAACGGCCTGGATTAAAACTCTGGCCGTTCCAGTACAAAAGCGAGTAATACAATCGGAAGCAGGAATGCAAATGAAAGAAATAATTTACACTGGCTGATCTGGAGAGAAAAATTAGTAGGGATGATGACGGCAGTACAAGCAACGATGATGAGAGGGCAGTACCTAATGCGGATGCTGGATTTAATTGGCTCAGTATGCTCCAGTTCACTCCTCCTCTGAATGAAGACCTTTTTAATGGTGTTTGCATCCTTCACAGAAGAGAATTTGAGAATGCATACATACCACAGTGAAATTTCTTCAGATTAGCAGCATGTGCCCCATAACAACGTATTTTGAACAAAAATCCACAATATTCACAATAGGGTAATTTTACTGTGACAAAGGATTTAGTTTTTCGGTAACTGGATTTAAAGTGATTCCGTCATTTTCCTCGCACAGTAATTTCTCATTCAACGAGCCAAAGTTGGACATCATGTACTTTAAGGTGGAAATATAATCGTACAAATGAAACAACACACCTAACGATAACATGGAACGAAACAAAATACCTTAAAAACCTGAGATCCAGGTTCATTGTATGTTTTTGCGTTTTTCGTTAAAAGATCTACGTCCTTGGCCATGGCACTGACACTTTTGTAGTAGCCCGTCTGGGGAAAGAGATAAAGCCAAAATTAACATTCAGTCAAGCTTGCTGCTGTGAACACCATTAAACTGCATAATTCAAAGCTGCATACCTGTATCCTTTGAGCTATAGTCCGCAGATCTATCGGTTCTTTTATAATTGCGTAATAGTCTGGGTAGTGCTAAAAGGGAAAGAGACACCGTTTTCAAAGTATACACCAACTGTCTGAGTACAACCGTGAGTTTCACGGCAACACAATAACCAGCTTCAGTGAGATCCTAGATAAACACGAGGGTCAATGTTCCCTGAGAGAATAACGAATCAGTGGTCTGTTCAGTGTACATCATATAATGTCCTTTAGATGATTAAGAAAATGACCAATATTTTTGGGGGAATCCTCCTAGGAGCCAGATGTGCCTGCGAGCTACTAATGGCTGTTAAGCATGTTTCACTCACACAGATGCTTCTTACCACTTTGGATGGCAGCTTTTGAAACAGCTCACTGACAAGGTGGCCCGAGGGTTCAGAGTAAGTGACGATCGAGTCCAGGAGTTGCTCCAGAACATCCCTCAGATTGGAGTTGGAGGTCTGACAATGTACACGGAGAATGAGCAAGAGGCACAGTGGGATGCACACGCTTATTAGAAAAACACGTCCATCATGCATTACATTTTAACATTACTGAGAATCTACCTACAACCAAATACTGTTATATGTATTAGTATTAATGTCACAGGCCTACTTTAAAGCAGTGTCTCAGTACCTCTTCTTCTGTGGAGGTTCCTGGATTATCAAGGGCGTCTTCTCCATCCTCATCTTCTTCATCGTGGTCCCCACGCTGTATAAACTCATTTTTTGTTCGCAAGTACAACTCCCAGAGTCTGCAGGCAGCTTTATACTCTGGACTATCACCCTGAGGACGTAAACACGCTATAAATGCTCAAAGCCATATCACTCAACGGAAGCTATTCACTGATCATTGATTATCTAGCCATGACTACGGATGGTTACCTTGTAGTAAGTCTTGGCATTGCTGAACATCAGCTGGAAATCTGACGTGAGCTGCTCCACATCATGATATTCCTCCATCTTCAGCTTCTGCTGGATTTTCATCATGTCTATGGGTTGAGCGATCACGTCGTAATAATCTGGCTGGTTCCTATACATATGGAGGAAAAAAAAAAAAAAAACTACTGATCATGCATTTTTTTTTTTCTCCTTACATTTTTTTTCTGGTCAGAGGACAAGTTAAATACCCCCCACTTAATTCACAAGGAAGGCAGACAATTAAGTGCATATTAATTAATTTATTTGCATAGTAGTTGCACTTAGGAGTTTGTACAATTACCAGGAAAAAGACCCCAACCCATAACCTTCCAGGCAGGGCAGTTGAGCACAGATCCCAACCTGCTGAGCCACACACACTTTATATCACAAAATGAATTATCACAAGTCATACTTCCTACCTTCTTTTTGGAGCTCTGATGAACAGCTCACAGAGCAGTCTCCCATGGTCATCTTTGTAATCTCTGACAGTGTTATACAGCTCATGACACACTGCAATCTGAGTTAAGGACAGTTGTTATTAGATGATTTTATGAAAAAGCTAAATACACCTGGAGGATCAGATAAACTACTGGGACAATTAAGCTTATTTTGTGTTTGTAATGATGTGGTAAAACTCACACTTACTGGGTCTACAGTGGGAATACTGCAGCCTCTTCTTCTCTTTCGGCCACTTCCCAGGCCTGAGGACATCTGACTGTCGTCGAAGTCTCCTCCACTTATACTACTGGATGGGGACGTGGTCCTTCGTCTTTTGGAGCCCATCGAAGAAATACCACTAAGGCATACAGTCGAGGAACATAATGAACCTTCACATTTCCCCATTTCATTTTATTATCCCTATTAAGGATACAAGCTAAAACGTTACTCTTCATATGCAAGGGGGAAAATCCTTAGTAATATAGCAACGTGTGTTCTTTGTAACTTAATAACTGTCAAAAAGACAGCAATCAGGCAAATTCATTCTGCTTAAACACAGAATGGATGATCATACAGACCCATGGGCTAACCACAGTTCTGGATCCAAGTTCAGCCCATTTGCACGTATATGCACGTTTACATTTAGAAGCGACTGGCACAGAAACTGAAAAACAGGTACATTTGTGGGTTAGCCCACTTATTCATGGGACCATCCAAATGAAGCTTCGAATTACTTAGTTAACGGAAAATTAACTGAAAACCGTTGCAATCACCCTAATGTGTCCAATTGGCTAATTAGATCACCCAGAAGCACGCTGATAACAACAAAGTTAAATTCACTATATTGCTACCGGCTGACTGCTTAATTGAGGGAGAGGAGGGACGGCTAGCTGATTAAAATACCCCATTTGGATTACAAGTCATGCACGGAGAGCATCTCAGTTGCATAAAATGAGAAACGAAATGCTGTACAGGTGAAAACGGTGTTAAATATTACAAGTGACTTAGGCTGATATGAATGGCGGCAGCTACGAGCACTAATTGTTTAGAACTTTACTTAAACTAGCCATTTATATAGTAGGTTATTCAAAGACATGCATGCTAGCCGAAATAGGATGGAGAGAGTGAGAGAAAGCTTAGGTAACCCAGCGCACCATAAATAGGAGCTCCTCCACTGCCTCGGATATGAAAAGAGCGGCACAGTTAGCCTCTGCTGTGGCTAACAGACAAAAACAAAGAGAAACAGGTGGACAACCAGGCGCCTGAAGTTACCTGCGCTCAATAAAGGATTAGCCCCCGTATGTAAATATACCTCAGCGCCCTGTTTATTAATATTCGTTAAAACCAGACCATCATAAATATACTAACAAAATGTTTAAATCTAACGATAAGACACGGTAGGGAATAAAAATCACTTCCGGGATTATTACGGTGACCCGGAAGCGGAAATCAAACGTGTGCTGCACGTGTGAGGTACTGAGAGAGAACCATGAAGCGTCCAAGTGAGTTCAACTCGATTCTTATTCTACATGTGCCCTTGATTGTTATTTGAGCTGATTGTATATGGCTTGAATAGTTTGCAAGGATATTGTTAGATTATATTTGTCTGCGTTACGTCCCAGTTGCTCGTTTGTTACCTGTCATTGTGTCTCCAGCTGTAACAAGCTGTGCCAATAGAAATTTCCGCCTGCTTTGGTTCTATAGCAATAAACATCTTGATTCTGATTGCTGTTTATGTTTCATGTAAGTAGGGTTTGGGTTTGAGACGTTTGCCACTTTATTTCAGAGTTGAAGAAAGCGAGTAAACGAATGACATGTTCGAAACGCTACAAAATACAGAAAAAGGTAAGCGTTATGGAGGAATGCTCAGTTTTGTTAGTGTTTCCCTCCCTTTATTTGTAAATGGCTAGTTAGCCATTTATAAATGCATAAAGTTTGAGTGTTGCAGCAAAGTGACCGTTAACATCGCCGTATTTCAAATGTGTGCGCATCGCCGGGTCATTTAATAGGTTTGCTTGATCAGAATAATGAAAGTTGCAAGGTAATGGTACCGAAAAATGGGGCACATAAAATGTTTTTAATGCAGTGTATTGCTAATGTGGCATAATGAGATGCCTTTATGAAAACTGCGAAACTGTACGTTTGTTAGGTTCGAGAACACAGCAGGAAACGGCGAAAGGAGGCAAAGAAGAAAGGAGTTACAAAACGAGCGAAGAAGGATCCAGGAGTTCCTAATGTTGCACCTTTTAAGGAGGAGGTTCTGCGTGAGGCAGAGCAGAGGAAACTGATGGTGATTTCAGCAGTGTTTAGCACCTTGCATGTGAAATGAACTTGATATAGGTGTCCATTAAACTCGTGTATTTAAAAGCTTTTGGAAATGTGACGTGGGATTAGAATTATGGAATCAGTCTGGCAGTCCATATTCTAAAACCAGTTTTCTTCAAAAATGTTGTCATTGTGGGTAAATTGGTGGAAAATTTAGACTTTTTGGTCTAAATGCTAAATTTCTACTCCCAGCTTGAAGCACTCAAAGCGGAAAAGAAGCTTGAGAAGCAAAAGGAACGAGCAGAGAAACGGAAGAAGGAGGCAGCCAGTGATGGTGAACCAAAGGCGAAGAAAGTCAAAAAGGTGATTTAAAATGAAAGGCAGTACTGCTTTGGAAATGGGGATGGGGGTCCATTGGTTACATGGGCACTTTTTTTGCTGGTCCTGGGATTTTGACCAACTGCCTTCTGGTTGCGTGTGCAGGAACTTAACCTGCAGAAGGAAACAATGCTCCTGCACCATTTCACTTGATGCCTAAAGGCTGAATTGCCCCCCCCGTGATCTTTTTTTGCAGGAGAAGGCAGCAAAGAATTCAGAGAAACAGTCTGTCTCTGGAGACAAATACTCCAGAAAATTCCTCTGTGCTGAACTGAACAAGGTAAGAAAGGCCTCTGCAGAAGTAGAGTAACTACTTGTTTTTAAGTTGCCTTTTTGTGATGGTTTTCTTTTTTTGGCGGGCTCTGAAATTCAGAAGTACTTCAAGATTTGTGTTTTCGCAAAGCTTTCACAAAGAATCACTTTGAAACCAAGATTACCTGCCCCCAACTGGTAATAGTATCTGGATTTGGTCAACTGGTTGGTTGAGCTCTGGTTTTACCTGTTGGGTCAAATGTTTGTGCCATCGATGCATAGGCAGGATTTGGCCAAACCACCTGTTTTCAGGGATGTGAATGCTGTGCATTGGTGTGTTGCAGGTCATTGATGCCTCGGACATTATTATTGAGGTTCTTGATGCCAGAGATCCACTAGGCTATCGTTGTCCACAGCTGGAAGAAGCGGTGCTGAAGCATGCAGGAAAGAGACTTCTCCTTGTTTTGAACAAAATTGGTAAATCACCCCCCCAAAATCCTATCTTGCTTTTAAAAATGGTTGCCCTAGCAAATGATTAATGCCTTTTTTCCAAATCTTCTGGAAAGGACGGTTCACGTCATGAGTTGCTCTGAAATGCTGGTACATCCACATTGTAGATCTTGTGCCCAAAGAGAATGCTAAGAAGTGGCTACAGTACCTGTGCCAGGAGTTTCCAACTGTGGCCTTTAAATCATCAACTCTGGTGCAGGACAAAACGGTGGTATGTACTGTATGTGAGACGAGTGTATGGGGCAGACTTCAGTTGATTATAAAACAGGAGCCCCAAATATTTCTCTGGGATTCTGTTTGAGTTTGAATATATTCTGCCAAGCATATTTATCAACGATTAAGATGAAATTATTTGATTCCATAACATTGTATGATTTTTCTTGAGTAACCAACTATTGGTGATTCTCAACCAGTTGACATGTTCCGCCTGCATACATGAACTTGTCTTGTCATGATGGTGTCTTTGACCAGTTTTAGATGTGCTCTGCTATCAATAATATATACCGGCTGTGGAGGATGCTGTGGACTGGGTTGAGAACCACTGAACTGTACAAAATGTATGCAAAATTAGCCTGATTGCTGGAAAGCTTATAAAGTCTGACCTTCACTTGTTCAAGTCTGGATATACAGTACAAGCTATTTAACTCCTCAACTGAAGCAAGAAAGTTCTGGGCTTAGCTAGAACAGGAACCCACACACCCTGTGGCCTGATTTGCAATATTCTGGGCATACGCAATTGGTTGGATGTTGATTCTTCCTTCTGTCTGTAGAAAGATAAAAAGAGATGTCATGATGCTGTCGACCAGACCAGGGGGGTCGTCTGTTATGGAAGCACCTGTCTTCTGCAGCTACTTGGAGACTATGCCAGTGCGAGGTCCGTCAAAGTTGGTATTGTCGGTAAGAATCTTCTATTAGAATTATAGAATCAGGGTGCCTCTGTGGCCTCCAGGGTTTAGGGTTCAAATTCTGTCCCTGGTGTGGAGTTGATCTTTTGCTTGCATGGGGTATTTCTGGGTGTTTCAATGGGCACACAGTCAACATAACTGCTTGTAATTTGCTCAGCTGGGGTAATTGAGAGGATGGCAGGCACTGGTGCGCTACAGCTGGTGTATGTTTCCTGAATCAGGATACAGGGAGCAGTCATCACTCTCACACACCTCCATTCAGGTGTCCTCATTCTCTTCCTGCCTTACGGTTCTTCCAGGATTTCCCAATGTGGGAAAGAGCAGCCTGGTGAACAGCCTAAAGGGCATCCGTGCCTGCAACGCAGGGGTCCTTCGGGGACTGACAAAGTGAGTGCAGAAATGGGCAGTGTGAGTGAAGCCTAACCACCCCCCCCCCCCCCAATTTGTGAATGTATACCGGCCTGGTCTTGGTATTTGTAAGCTGATTTGATGAAACAGTGGTTAAATGTCCAGTCTTTAAATTTCTAGTTTATGAAAATTCTACAATTTGGTTAACTGGGCAACTTTTCAACTTCCTGTTTTTTTTTTTAAAGATGCAAGCAGGAGATTCACATATCTAAGAATGTGAAGGTGATTGATAGTCCTGCCGTGCTGGCTTCACCCTCTAATCCCGCTGTTACCCTGGCGCTGCGGAGCCTGCCATCTGCAGAGAAAACGGGAAGTTTTCTGGATCTTGTCAGAGTCCTGTTGAAACACTGCAACAATCAACAGGTGACACCGGGATAACATCTACTGGACCACAGTAATTGTGTGTGGGGAAATGAATCACTTTCAGGCGTAAACATGTTTGAGACTTGTTTTAAAGCTATATATTGTGATTTCCCCCTCCCCTTTAGATAATGCTCCAGTATAATGTTCCTGACTTCAGAAACTACCTGGATTTTCTGACCCTCTTTGCTAAGAAGCGGGGATTTCTACAGAAAGGTGGTATCCCCAACACTGAACAAGCTGCGGAAGTGTTCCTGAGTGACTGGACAGGGTATGATCTTTTATGCATTAAATTTCTGTAAAGTTAACCACAGAAATGTGTCCCCTTCATACTGTGCTCCTAATGGAAACAAGGAAATGAAATGGCTTGAGTTCTAATTGGTCCATCAGGGTGCATCCTGTCCATTCTGCTAATGCACCAGGCTCATTTGGAGTAAAATTTTAGATATTCATGTCAGAATAACCTTTCGAAAACATGGATGTCACATGTGGAATTGGAAGAAATCAGTCTTCTGAATAACTTTTCTTTTCTCACCAGAGCCAAATTAAGCTATCATTCCAAACCCCCAGAGAACCATATCCTCCCCCCGTACCTCTCGGATGTAATAGTTGCGGAGATGTTGAATGGCTGGGAGATGGACAAACTGCAGCAGGGCAATGAGGAGACTATCAAGAGTAAGCTTAATTTGGTGTGGATGGCATTGCCCAGCTAGGTTGCATGTGTTTGTACTTTAGAGCTTGTTCTGAACATATATGCTGGTTTGTGAATCAGACTTGCAGTCCAATGTGTCCTTTTCTCAGGCGTGAAATGCCCTAATCCAGCAAGCAGCATTGCTTTCAGCTCCAGTGGCCCCACTTGTGGACTTCTGAATGAAAAGGATGTGTGTGACGTGAAAGAGACAAAGTGTGAGCCAGAGGAAGAGGAGGAAATATTAGAAACACAGGAGGTGTGAATTTTACATCTATCTGACTGCTTATCTTGGTTAGGGTTATGGAGGGGTCTACAGCCTGTTCCAGGCAGCAGAGAACATAAGGCAGAACTACATGCTGGGCAGGAGGCCAGAACATTCCATTGCACAATAAGCAGTGTGGTTGCTAATTGGCCTAAGTCACATATCTTTGGACTATGGGAGTATTGGGAGGAAACCCGGAAGATACAAGAACATGCAAACTTCCTGTACATGGTGGAAGCAGGATTCAAACCCTCAACCCTGCAGGTGTGAGGCATATGCTAAGCAGTGAGCCACCATCTCCCCACACTTCTGTTTGTAGTTTGACAAACATTAGGCACAATTGAGTTTTAGAAACATTTACTGTAATGTCAGCAGCATGTAAAGTCTGAGGGCAGATGTAAAATTTAGTATAACTGCCCTTAATTTCATACTTTTTCTGCGTAGCCTAAAGATGATTTAAGAGTGAAAGGCCAGAAGAGAGAAGCAAACCCAGCAAGAGGTATGTTATGGAACCTAATTAATTAAATAACTACTTGCTAGCCCTGGATGTTGATTGAACTTTTCTTTTTCTTCACAGTACATCCAGCCCAGGTGACATTTCAGTCCCTACCGGTCAGCATAGATCTTACTTCTGCAAAGAAAGATGATGATGCCTATGATTTCAATGTGGATTTTAAGTGATGAGATCCTCTTATTTGAGTAAACCCTGGTATTGTGCCTTGGTTAGGGAAAGTGGTGCACAGGGCCTGATGCAATTCATTGTCCATCATGTAAAAGCTCACTTTTTTTAAAGCATCTGTAGTTGTACTGTGGTCTTAGAGATCACACATGGGACATGTATTTTTTTTTTAGGCAGTCCTGTAAGTTTATATTTTAAAGCTGTATTTGAAATCCCTTGCATTTACTTAAAATGCATAGCCTAAAATTTGTCAAAGCATACTGCTCAAGCTTTTCTTGCCTTAGTTTGTACCCAGAAGGAATATGGCTATAACCTGACCCTTAGTGCCGTTGTTACTTAAAACCTAAGTTACCTAAAAATCAAAAGGATTTAATCTCAACCCATATTTTACTAGACTCTAGGCTTAATTTATAATAGAAGCAATGACAGCTTATCAATTAATACCTGAGGTGTAAAATAGACAAAAACTAAACTACATTTGAAATCAAGTTCAGGATTCTGGGTAATGATCACTGGTCAATATGGCTCAATGTGGGTAAGTAAGGGCAGTGAACAGAATGGTTTATGAAGTCTGGGCTCATTGTCCCTCCTCATCAGAGCACATACACAAACTCTATCTGGAAAGAGATCAGTGGAAAATTCTTTAGTCAGTGATACTTTCACTGGCCATTTCAGTCAGAAGTACAGAGATTTTACAAAATTTGTGTTTACAGGCTGATCACTGTACAATATTACTGTAGTTGAAACCTTAAAACAGATCTGCTTTAATTAGCTGCTATTAGTCATGTTTCCATGTTTACTTAAACAGATGACTACCCATGTAGTACCCACAGAGAAATGTTTAAGTATAGCCATACATGTTCAAGTGAAAAAGTTTCTATTTACAAGTTGTCACATTTGAGGGCCTTAATTCCACTTGCATAACAAAAGGCACAGATTTGGATTAAGTTATGGTACACTAGTAATGGGACAAATGAGCCTTCAAAACCCATTGAGTTAGGTAATCAGAACTAATCAATGCTGGCACTAAATGAGGCTTCAAAACTGGTAGTAGATAGTGTAGGATACTGCCACCCACCACAGGTTTTGAAGCCTCGTTTGTCCCATCACTACCAGGCCCCCTAGTCCGTAGACATCACATCTTCAAAGAATTTCAGCTGCCGCACCATCACTGCGTATGCCTTGTAGCTGTCCTCTCCCATTTCTTCTCTGAGACGTAGCTGGGGATAAGAGAACAGACTGGATAGAGGTCTCGCTGAGAAGCATGAAATTGGTATAATTGTACTCCATCAGTTCCTAGGACATAGCGTCACATGCTTCAGTGGGAGACCATTGTAAAGCACACTTGCCTCTCTTTTGCCTTCATCATCTTCCTCCATAATGTCCAGAACTCTGTTCAAAAGCTTCACTCCCAGGCCCTTTACTACATCGGTCCGTAGGTGTTCAATCGCTCTCGTGATCTTTGCGCGGCCGGATGTTGAATCTGTAGATAACATTAGACCATATTTGGGTGAAGGTCATCTGTTATTTACATTCGATACAGTTTCATGACAAATTGATTTTATGATATACTGTATGATATTTAGACTATGTTCAGCAAATACCTTGCAACAATGGAAAACATCACAAACTCCAATTTAATGACATCAGATACACTAGAATAAAAGTACTAGAATGGCTCAGCGCAATAAAATGTTTATGCTAAACACAAATTATTTGCGTCGAAGTCTTGCTGGCAAAACATAAAAGGTGGTTCTAATGCTTCTAGAACTGCACTTTGAGGTGCAAGGAATTTAAGTGGAGATGCTGAAACAGGAGCAGACCTGAGGGGAGTTGACTCAAGGGAAAATCCATTTGATCCTGTTTGGTCTTCCCATGCAGAACTAACGTATCTCTGTACTTCCTATTCAGCTTGAACTCCGGCAACAGCGTGGAGCCAGAACCACTTTTTTCAGCAGTAGGCTCTCTGGAGTCCATTCGTAATGTTTGGGTCATCAACTGAACCAGGTCCTGCATTTCTCTGGACTCGTTCTTTCTGAAGTATATCAAAGAAAAAATGAGTTGAGACGACAACGCATGAAGAGAAAAACACACATTTTCTCGCAAACTGAGTCAGGGACTGGGTGGATTTTCAAACACAGTCATTACTAAGAGTTAGTTAAATGTTTCTGTGAATGAGAATTACAGAGGATGTCCTCTGTGCACTCCCACCCTTCTTTGGGGTCTCCCTCAGACCGGTCGGTTGAACTGGTGGAGGAGCTGTAGTCGTCTTCCTCTGACACTTGTTGTGACATCCCACCCACCTGCAACAAGAAAGGGAACACATTTTCATAATCGGCAGGAATTATAGTGCCATCATCCCCCATGTACTGTTTATTTTTCCAAAATAATTTGACCAATTCAAGACCTTACAGGAAGTAAAAGAGATGATCTTGGATTTCCTATTCTGGACTAGAGCCCTGGTGTTTCTGTCCATCTCAATTTATCTTTATTCCACCCATCTATGTTTAGTTCTCATTCTGTGATATCTTACAATGAAAAGAAATAGTGTACAAAGTAGATGACACCGAAATAGTGCTGGATGAATTACATTTTATACGTTTCCCAAATTTTATACAAGCTGATGGACCTGATCTCCACCCATTCCAAATTAGCCTTTTAGCAAAGTAGCAGCAATTAATAAAACCCAAAATTCATTTGGTTAATAGAACTTCTTCAAAATAACTGATCCCTATATCTTGAGATATAGGAAAAATAAAGTGGGATGTATGTTGCTAAGTCACCTTGTTTATTTTGCTGCCAGTGTCAGATGCAGAGCAGTTGACAACACCTTTTTGAAGATTAGACTGTCTTGGGTCTGAAGTGTGGACGTCACAAGACGTTTGCCTTGACACAAGGACTCCTTCTGAAAGAAACACGCTCTCAGTGTTTTCTTTCCTGGTCAGTAGTTGAGCAGGGAGTTAATGTGTAGATTAGTTTAAGTATCCTCTTACTATCTAGGTGGCAGAAATCTTCCTGGTACTGCTTTAATCTTCTCCGTTCCCTGGCAGACAAGGGACGATCCTAAAAGTGTTCGCAGTGGCATTCAATAAGATTAAGCACTACTGCCCCATCCACAGCTGTGTCACTTACGGAGCTCATCATTTAAGTAAACACACCAACAACTGACTGTTACTCAAAATGCAAAACCAGTCGTTGCTATGGGAAAATCTTTCCGGCATTTCAATGGAAATTTGAGTTCTATCATAAAACAAAACACTTTCGGTTTCAAAATATTGTGGCTACTACAACAACAACTATAATAATCATCCTACTGTCTATTTTCCATTGCGTCTTTAATTTTTGGTTTCTTGAAGAATTTATAAGGAGACCTGTCAGTAACTGTTAAAGAAAATTCTGTTGAATTTTCATCTGTCTGATGAATTATGAGTCTGTTGAGTTGCAATATAACACTCTTACATGCGACACTGCAACATCAAGATTCCTGGAACCAGATACACCAGTTGAGGATGGTGTTGGGATCTGTGCTTCCATGGAGCTCCGGTTCCTCTTCTCATTTTCTGCCACAGGACCCCCAGGGGGAAGCGGCAGAGGCCTGAGAGGGACCATCTTAATCTGTGAGATGACAAAACACTAACATCATCTACGGAATGGTACCATTCCTGCCACCGCAGGTGATTACTAGAGGCTTTAGAAAGAGATGCCTGGTCATGATCATGGTGTGATTCTGTACAGACTAATGTACATTTCGTGGCATATAATAACTGCAAAATATGACCATATTAATTGAATAAAAAGTACAATATCTTGCAATTGTATAGAATTTCTAGGTGGCATATGTACAACATCATTGTTGACCTGAATCCTCAAAAATCATTCCATAAAATCTGAAACCCGTAAAGATGCATCCTCAGCTTACGGGACGTATCCATCAGTTATGTTACATTCTTTTCTATACTAACCTTATCCTTACTGTCATTTTCCCTGTTTTCTAGCATTTTCTCCTTGTTCCCGCGTCTATGCAAACACGATACAGAAGGCTCAGAAGTCGATGAAACGGGCTGCAGCTGTAGTGGGGGCTCCAAAAGCCTCTCTGTTGAGTCCAAATTCTCCTATAAAGACAAGACTGGTAACCAACATTGTACTGGCTATGGCAGGAAGTAATTTAAATCCAAGTAGTACGTTATATACAGCACTATTTTTATACACGTTAAACTCCATAAAAATACTAGTGTTAAAAACCGTGACTTGAGGACTATCTTCTGAAGCAGGTGCTTCCTGGAGCAGCTTCGATGTGTCTTCTGTGTTCTGCGTGCCAATGGGAAATTTCTGAGGTCCAGTGGATGCCAACGCCCCATTCTTTGTTGGCTTGTCATGCCAAGAGTGAACATCCAATGGAGGAACATCCTTTGGCTCTTCACTCTTGCTGACGTTGGACTCTGACTTCCAGTTGCTTGACTCCGATGATGATGGATGTGTCCTCTTACTCTTCTTCTCCTCGGCTGGCTTGGCATCAGAAGGGATATGGGCTGGTTCTGATGACAACAGAGGCTGCTCTTTCAAGGGTTTCCTCTTATCCTCCGAATGCAGGATATCAATATCGATGTTGCTGACAGTGGCCATGGATGTCCCTGTACTATTAAGATCGTCTGGTGGGGGGGCTTCTGGGGGACACTCTTTCGGTGATAAAGGGACTTCATCGGGTGTGGTGCTGGCTTTGTGTTGCGGCGTATGGTTTGACTCCCGCTGGGAAATAACAGCAAAGTGGTCATGAGGCACCATAAAACCATCAATGCATTGGCTGGCAGAAAGACCGGAAGCACCGTGAGCCTGAAATGGAAATGGACTGTCACCTTACCACCTTCGCCTTCTTGGTTACATCAGAGAGGGGCTGATTGTGAGCCACAGGTCTTGAAAGCATTGGCACCCCAGGTGAAGAAGCACTATTTGGTTGGCTGAATTTCTTCTTTGATTTGGCAGTTTTTCTGACATCAAGAAAACAAGAATAGAAGTGTTTTAAAAAGAACTATTCCACTTCTTTACGTTTAAAGGGAATACTTTGAAACTGTCCGTGGCAAACAAACAGCTCTGTGATGATACGTAAAAAGGTCACTAAAGCGAAACATACGTACTCCTTCGTCGCTTCTAAGAACAAGGCTATCTGCTGCTTTATGTATGGCTGGCGGAGGATGTGTTTGACGTCAGGCCTCTCCTCCGGCTTCTTGCTCAGCATGCATTTGATCAGTTCTCCCAGTTGTGGGTTGTATTTGCTGGGCATCTGGGGAAGCTGAGAGTGACAGAAAAATACAGGATGTATGCATGGCTGTTCTGATGTACACCACAGCCATCCTCTAGCCATTCACACTTGCAAAGTCTTTAGATATGACTCACATGAACAGGGTTCATGCCTAGAAAGGTTTGGCTCAGAGTCAACACAGAAATGTTTGCAGCCGCAGAGCTATTGTTAAATCTGGCCACTACCAATATACAGAGAAAGCGTATACAAATGACAGGTTAATATGATACCATAAAGCTTTACTAAGTAACATTTAATTAATCTGTAAACAGAGTTCAGACTGCTCACCTTTCCTTCAACTATGCGATACACCAGGGAGTTCATATCCTTGGCATTAAAGGCATGTTTCAGAGTGGCCATTTCATATACACAGCAACCCAGCGCCCAAACATCAGACTTGGAGGGAAAAAAATACAGATGAAACACTGTCTGAATGTAAAACGCCTTTTAGATCTTCAATCCAACACTGATTGAAAGACCTGACAAGAACACACAACATATAGCTGCTTTTTCCAAATATCAATCATTCAGATCAAAGAAAAATACCTTGTAGTTGTAGGGCTTGTTGGAGAAAAGCTCAGGGCTCATGTAGTAGGGTGTTCCAATTAAAGTACAGGCCATGTCATTCTGGTTTTCTAGCACTCGTGCAATCCCAAGATCTCCCACTTTTATTATGTTGGTCTTGGTCAAGAAGATATTCTGGGTTTTCAAATCCCGGTGCAGGATATGTTTTTCGTGCAAGTACTGTATATAGGCAGACGACAAACAAAAAGCAATAAACTATGCTAAAGTGACAACATCCAACACTGTCCCTACAAGCAAACAAGTAACAGGTCAGAAATCTCTTTTGGTTTATGAAAATCAAAGCAATTGCACACCTGTAATGCCATGGCGATCTGGACAAACCACTCAACCACTTGTCTCTCTAGAAGAAGCTCCCCCTTCTGCTGCTTTAGCCTGTGGTAGAGGTCACCCCCTTCACAGAAACCCATGACGATATACAGCTGGCAATCTTCCCCCTCCCATGACTCTCTGTACGTCACGATGTTGGGATGTCGCAGCTGGGACAGCAGCTGGGCTTCCTGTTCAGCGGCCCTCCGCTCACGTTTCGATGACATTCTCAAGTTCAGCTTCTTGATCACGTACTAATATTTGAACAAACAAAATTATATCAAAATTTTTACTTAGATTTACTTCACATGCATTACTCCCATTGAGGGAAGGGGTCTTACATTTTCTAACAGAAGATAAAGACACAGATGAAGAAGAAGAATAGCTTGTTAATTTCACAGACAATTCACGATATAAATGTAAAGTCCGGATAAGTAGATCCTTTATCCCCTGCACCCCCCCCCCCCCCCCACCCCCCCCCAACACCCCCCCCACCACACTCCACACCACCAAACCCCAAAAAAAAAATAAA
>JAACJT020000086.1:19786932-19802134 GCA_009936485.2 Gymnarchus niloticus | reverse complement strand
AGCGTCTTCTCCAGTGATTCCTGTCTTCTCATTGTGTGCCCAAAATATTTGAGCTTCATCTTCATTATTTGTCCTTCATTTATTACTAACTAATAACTGCTCCCCAAATGAACAAACTGCTGTATTCTACTTTGTTGAGCTACGTGTAAACATTGCTAGATTGCTGAACTGGGACACTGGGTTTTCTGACATTAAGCATCAACCCCAATGCTGTCACATCTGTCTTTGTCTTTTTCATGAAAGGTCTATTTTGTCCTGGTTATTCCCTTTTTTTCGTTCATTTCTGGGTTCTTTTGAACAATGAAACAAAGTACAGGTTAAGGACTAAACAAACTAAGACAGGACTGAGAACAATCCAACGACTGAACGCTGACTACTCGGAGTGAAGCGACTAAATGGTGCAGGTAATTGCACCCAGGTGTGTCCAAATGGTTAGAAACAGGTCGTCCTGAACTTGTGCGGTGGCGCCCTCTCGTGGTGATTCGACATAGTCCCTTGATGGAATGTTCCTCTTCGCAAAGCGCAGTTTATCAATATTTGCTATATTCTGTAAATGCACCCACTAAATAATTTATCACAGTTTTTGTGAGTGATGCCCCTGCAGCCTTTTTGGCCTCTTTAGAAGTCTAGTAATAGTATCATGTTGCTTTGAAAACTCACTGATTGTTGGACCTCTTTAAAAACCGACGCATACTGATAATTGGCATTGAACGTAATATGACTCACTTTGGTAGCTGTGTTGATAATTGTGATTTTGTTACTATAAAGATGAAGTCTTTTTTCCTGTGGTGGTTTTTTTCCACCTGCTGTATGTAGATAATAAATTACAATTTGACAAATAGTCGATAAACTACTATATTATCCACGTATATTATTCACAGTATGCTCTGGGTCCTAAATGATAATGTAACCAATATTATGTG
Source organism: Gymnarchus niloticus (assembly GCA_009936485.2). Lineage (NCBI taxonomy): Eukaryota > Metazoa > Chordata > Actinopteri > Osteoglossiformes > Gymnarchidae > Gymnarchus > Gymnarchus niloticus. The sequence continues at coordinate 19,801,211 of JAACJT020000086.1, read as the reverse complement.
AAGCCCCGTAGACTTTACTCATATTGCTGTGCCTCATATGTAATTTCACCCGTCATTTTAAACATAATTGCAGGTCAAATCATCACGTTCCTCTGCGTTTTGTAAAATTTGTATGTTATCTCAATGACATGTCTCAATATTGTCTGCTAAAAGTGATATCTATGTCCTCTGTTGGCCATTGAACTTTGTAAGTCGTTCAAAGTAGCCATTGGATTCCTGGTGGTCTCTCTGTCTTGGCTTTTATGGACGCCCTGGTATAAGGCAGCCTGTGGGGGTGGTGCCATGCACTTTCCACTCCTTAATGATTGCCTTAACAGTACTTCAAGGTATCTTCAGTGCCTTGGAAACCATTTTACGCCACTCTCTTGATGTGTAGCTTTCCAAAACTTCGTCACAGACTTGTTTTGGAGGGTCTTCGGAACCCATGCTGCTTTCTTTGAGTGTAACTGTATTGCAATCTGAAGGACCGCAGTAAATAGATGCTTTAATTGAAGTTGCCAAGTTACTTGCAGCGATTTCATGTTGGTGTTGGACAGTTACAACGGTATGTGATCTTTAAGGCAGTTGTTACTCATGTCATAGTTCATGTGGCACTACATTAAAGGAGTCACAGCTTACACTCGTAAGAACGTAGCTGTTGCAGTTTTTTTATTGTAAGAGATTTTTTCATTTTGAAATTGTTAAGTATTCTCTGTATGTTAGCAAGAAAAATACAGATTTGTTGCATTTTAATTCTAGGCTTTGTGGTTAAGCATGTATTCATTTTCTACCACTGTATGTACAGTTCAGTGTTGTCTTACTCCTCTTTTCCAGAATTAAGCACACCAACATTGTGTCACTAGAAGAAATCTTCGAGAGCAAGTCCCATCTGTATCTTGTTATGCAACTGTGAGTCTGATTTTCTCTTTCGACTTTCACTTCTGAAGGGACAAATGAGGCTTTTAAACCCATGGTTGGTGGGAGTATCCCGAACTAACCAATCAATCCTGGAGCTAAATGAGGCATCAAAACCCATGGTTGGTGGGAGTATCCCGAACTACCCAATCAATTCTGGCAACAAATGAAGCTTCAAAACCTATGGTTGATGGGAGTATCCTGAACTAACGAATCAATGCTTGTGAATAGTGAGGCTTCGAATCCTGTGGTGGGTGGGAATATCCCAAATGACTAATCAGTCCTGGTTATTGGTGCTTGTAGATGGCTATATGAAAATGATGGACATGGAAATGAGCTAAGCTAAAAGGCCACCAAAAGCAGGAGGGCATTATCAGATCTGTTCATCAGGCTAGATAGAGAGTGCAGAGAGCATGCTCTACACCATATGGAATAAGGAATGGTTGATGCCAGTTACTCTTTTGTCAGTTTCAACTTTTTTTTGCCAAAAACTGTGATTACTTTTCATGAAGTGGAAGGGTGCCAATACTTTTGTGCATGTCTGTATGTACATGCTATGCTAAACATTTGTTGCTTAGTGGTGAAATTATACCTGCCAGCTAACAGCCTGGAGTTAACCTTTATAGGTAGATGGCTCTTATAGAAAACCCTTCAATCTGGGCCATTACATTTGTTGCTTATGATGGTTTCTATACTGAGCTGAGAACCATACTATAAATCCATGGAAATAAAGCAGTCTTGAAACTGTACTATAAATACTTAAGCATCCAGTTTAAATCTTTTTGACACATCAGTTATTTCATGAGTGCCTATTTGGTGTTTATTGTTTGGATGCGGATTGGGCATTTGAAGTTATCATTTCGTAAATACGTTTCTTCCCAATACAAACGAGTTGTCCTTTTCGCAGAGTATCCGGAGGAGAGCTTTTTGACAGGATCGTGGAGAAAGGCTTCTACACTGAGAAGGATGCCAGTAAACTGATCCAGCAGATCCTGGATGCCGTCAGATACCTTCATGATATGGGCATCGTACACAGGGACCTGAAGGTAAAAGCTAATAAAGGCACAACACACAATACCTGTGACAGTTAGCTAGCATCACTCAACCTGCCCTTAAGTTTTGAGTAGATTTGATTAAAAATGGTAGCAAATGAATAACATGCAGGAGTCTACTGTGAAAGAGGCCTAAAATTGCTCTCATCAACGTGCTTTCAGCAAAATGATTCTAAATTACCTATTAAGCTGCTAGCCTATGGCACATTTTTGGTTTGTCTTGTCCTTTATTAGAATGTCCCTTTCCCCTTGATTTCCATTGCAGTGAGTAGGATGTAGCTTTGAATCGGTCTTGTTTTGCTTGTCTACATAAATACAAGCAGGTTTTATTCTCATAATTTATTGTTTGTACAACAAATGCAGTCCTCCTTACAGAACAAGTGGAGTGTGGATGATTAGAGATGTCATGAATTCTGTTCATGACCGTGTCAAAGCAGAAAGATTGTCTTCAAAGTCTGTTTAAAAAGAGCCTAGTTTGTGTTTTTTGTTGCAATTCTGTAAATCAAAATCATTCAGCAGTACTTCTTTGCATGCTAGGTGTCTTTGCAGAACGTGTTATATATTTGATGAATCTAGTTGATGATGAATACTACAAAAACTATCTTACAAAAAGTGTACCTATCAATATGGATTTCTAAAAGTTCAATCACTCGTCAGAGCATATGAACGATGAAAAGACAGCTTCCGGGTTCTAGTTAGTATTTTGGGCCAAACCGTTCTGTTACGTCATTTTAATTCTGCAGCCAGAGAACCTGCTTTACTATAGCATGGAGGATGACTCTAAAATCATGATCAGCGACTTTGGACTATCCAAGATCGAGGGATCGGGGAGCATGATGTCTACAGCTTGCGGTACCCCTGGATACGTGGGTATGGAGGTGACAGGCAAAATGCCAGCCAGAAATCACCTCGTGCAGAGGAAAGATCGACTAACATACTATCAATACCACTGAGAGTTCTAACGTCATTTGTGTGTCCCCGTACATTACACACTGTGCATTTGTTTCAACTCGTTAAGTTCAAGTTTAACCGTTTATTCATCTGGTGTGTTCCTCTGCACCACTTTGGGAGCCAGGTTAGCCATATGGTGTTGTATACATAAGGAACATTACGATGTGAGCTGAGCTCCTTGTGGTTTACTGACAGCTCCTGAAGTTCTGGCACAAAAGCCGTACAGCAAGGCTGTAGACTGCTGGTCCATTGGGGTAATCGCCTACATTCTGTGAGTATGAACAACACTGGACAGTATCCGCCTGCTCGATCCTCACTGTTGCTAACCTAATTTGAACTTCATATTATGGAATAATACTGGTCTGCTTACAGTGACGGTCAGCCCCTCAGATGTGCTAATGGTATTATCTATTTTAGTCTTGGTGATTCTCATGCCCAGGCAGATTTTGTCGAGCTCTCCATTGTCAGGCAGTTCTGATGTTCTCATACTCCTCGCCAACGCAGGTTATGTGGTTATCCTCCATTTTATGACGAGAATGACGCCAAGCTCTTTGAGCAGATCTTAAAAGCAGACTATGAGTTTGACTCTCCATATTGGGATGACATCTCAGATTCAGGTAATTCTGCATCTGTTTCCATTCGTATGAGAACGACGTTTTGCTATTTGCTCATCCCGTTTCTTTAAATATTCACAATAGTGACAAGGAACTGAAAAACAATGCAAATCTATTTTTGACACATCAGTCTTTGCTTTATTAAGCTTTACAGAAGTTATTTTTTTCTAATATTGTCCATCCAGAGGCACCATGTCTGTATAGAAAGCTGAGTGTGAATATAGCTTGTAAAACATTGACGTCTTATGTTACCAACAGATAAATAAGGTCCAGTGTTGTACTTAACAAAAAGCTGAACATAAAACATTAAATCGTACACAATGCAATACATTCAAAAACATTATGCAGCCGCAATGCCACAACAGTGTTAATATTGGTAAGAAAGAGTATTGAAATTTGTGCCTTTCTGTTTGATTACAGCCAAAGACTTCATTGTCCACCTGATGGAAAAAGATCCAGTGAAGAGGTTCACATGTGAACAGGCCCTGGAGCACCCATGGTACTTAGATAACACCTTCTCATGAGCTTGAACATAAACAGCTCTCACAGTGTTCATCTCTCTTCCCGAGTCCCTCAGGTTTTACAACGTGTTAAACCACTCTCCAGGTTTAAACTAGTCAGCTAGGATTAGGTGGTTTAGTCCCTAGCTGGAAAATGCTAATTCTGTGTTTTTCAATAGGATGGACATGTGTGTATTGCATATAGATGTCGTAGAAAAACAAAGTACACTGATTCTTTTTTTTATCATTGTCAGCCCATGGTGTTAAAAGACAACTTGTCTCTTTGTCCCATGTCCTCGGTTGTTAGTTGTGCCTCTTTCATGCACTCTCTGTTCTCTAACAGGATCTCTGGAGACACAGCACTGGACAAGAACATCCATGAGTCTGTCAGCACCCAGATGAAGAAGAACTTTGCCAAAAGCAAATGGAAGGTGAGCTCCACTGCAGTCAAGCTTATGCATGCTGGAATTAAACCTTCCTGCTGGCTCTCTTAAGGAACGCTGAGATTGTGCTAAATGATCAGTCACGATCAAAACAAACCTGGTAAAATGAAATCTAGAAATATCTTGGAGTAGTTGTTATATTTGTCAAAAGTCAGATGGTAAATAAAGATAAACAGATAATAGGATCGATATGAATAATAGGATTGATACGAATGCAAGATTAGGTCTGCGATACTTCAGGCATGCTTGCACATGTATACCTGTAGCGTATGATGACCAGTGTACGCCCCTGCATCTGTGCACACAGCAAGCATTCAATGCTACAGCAGTGATCAGACACATGAGGAGATTGCAGCTGGGATCCAGTCAGGAGAGTTCGAGCCAGACCTCACCCACAAGTCCCCACCACGATGCAGGCCTTGGTGAGGGTAGTCGTAAATTGAACTATCCTGGAACAGCACCCTTCAACTAGGCTTGGTGAACTCCTACGGGTCGTGACCTCTGTTTCATCGCGATCCTTCCTTAGACTCCGGCTGCACAGGTGGCTGCGGTAAGAGCACAGATGAGACTGTGGGTCACACCGGCTTTCAGACCGGTGGATACTGCAGCCCGCCAACTGGTAGAGTTTAAACAGCCACATCGCCGAAACCGGTTTTTTCACTAATTCTCAGACTTCTCCACTGGAACTAGATTGGTTCCAGAAGGTTCCGCAATGGGGGTGTGTAGTTAAAGCAATCACTGGTGGTCAGAGTAATAGAGTAAGATACTGGTGGTCAGAGTAATAGAGTAAGATACTCGGTAAGCAGTGTCACACAGTGAAGGCACAAATAGGCCCAGAATTATAGGAAATTTTCTTAGTCTATCTCCATATAGAATCATTTAGGCTTTTTTTGTTTTAGCATCCCTCTCAACCACAAGTCTCACAGCACTCAAATATCCTGTTTATCCTGGTCTCTGGAGGCACGTCTGTTTCTCTGTCACACAAGCAAAGGGTTTGATCCAGGTAAACTCGGTATCCATGTAGATTTTAAAAAATGTTCTGACTGTCGATGTCTTGGTGAAAGTGTTCCGTTGAAAAAGAATGGGAACAGGAGAACATTTTGTAAGTTCAGCTGTTAAGTAATTATTCATTGATGCAGCATGGAGGACAATCATATCACAGTGTTTTTGTCGAGAATTTGTACATATATGCTGCAACCAAGCCGACCTTCATGTTGGGATGATGTAGGACTGCCTGAGACGGTAATGATGTATTCATTAAGCGACTTACAGTGAGGTAGATACATCACACACATGGAGCAGCTTTGCCGTTAAGGATCCTCCTCAAAGGCCCAACAGTATGAGACGGATATGAGACCCTTTTATCATCCATGGGATTTGAACTGGTAACCTTCTTACTCACAGGCACAAGCACCTGACTAGCAGAGACACACATCACCCCTCTTAGCAAACTCAACATTCCCCCCAAAAAAAAAAAAAAACTCGACAACCTACACGACATTCTATTTTCTTTTTATTACTGTAAAGCTGTCTGCAAGGGTATCCCCAAACATCATGCGAAATATGATAATACCTGTGATGAACTAATCCGGAATGCCTTTTCTTATGGGGCTGCTGTTTGCGTCGTGAATTTTGATTTCAAGTCGAGCCTCTTTGAGTTTCTGTAGTGGGGATATATTTTATTTGTGTTACTGTTTTATACATTCATATAAGATACTATTTGATTTTGGTTTCATGCTTAAAAAATAAAAAACAGGAAACAGAAGATTTATCTTAATGTGACTGAGTGGTTTGGTTCAGTCAATATGGAGGAACTCTACACCGGAAATGAACCTGGTATGCTGGCACTCTTGGTCATTTTGATCAATGCTTTAAAAATTGATATCATATAATTATTTCAAGATTACTTTTGCTTTATATTGGGTAACTGTGCTGAAACATATGAGGCTGTGTAATGATAAGTGATCACTGTACTTCTAATCCATGCTGATGGTACAGCTCTAAGCCCCGCGATTTTTTCTGTCATATTTATCGTAATTTTCTCTTTAAAACGCTTGGCTCACTTTTATCTCAATGTTATAGTGTCCTTAGTTCAATTTTAACATTTTCTTATCTGCTAATTTCAGGATGTTTATTCTTAAACGGTAATTTTATTAATTTCTCTGAAGGGTCATAGTATTTGTACAGAAATTATTCATGCAGAATTAAAGAATGCATCTGAAAGACTTTTCCATCTCATCGTCTCATTTCATCATGTCATTGCTATCTTCACAGTTATTTCTGTGACCAGACCTTTTCCAGAAGAATCACATCTTTACATGCTCCATTAACAATTTATGGGAATAACACTTTAAGAACTAATTCTGAAGTTTGTTTAGATTAATTTGTGGTCCAATAATTGGTAAATATATAGTTGGTATAACAACACCAAAGGTCACTCATTTTGAAGAAGGGGCACTTTGAGGTTTAAACACGGGTTTAGGTAGAAAGGAGTTTATGAAATTTATGGACACAAGAGTTCTTCAAGAAACAAGGGTTCTTGAAGTAAACACAAGGATGTCTCATGTTTCATGTGCTTTAGACATCAAGCCGTGGAACATCAAGTAGATCCACACATTCATATCGGGATGGGCTTTGTTTATTTTCCTAACATATGTTCTTACAAATCCACAAAGACCTGCCGATCCCATGTGCTGTACACCTGACACTAAGATAATTAAGATTTAAACATTAGGAAGCACAGCAGAATAAACTGTATATACTTGAATTTAAAATGATGGCCTTAAAAATATAGTGCTTATAGTGTATGTATCATAGTGATAAATCAGGTGAATTACTCAGCATATGTGGCACCCTGGCATCTGGTGTGACAGGACCGTCCCCAATAACTTTTCTGTCATTAAGCCGAATAGACAGTTTCATGTGTGAGCAACCAGGGAAAGCTTAATAGAGCAATCCAATAGAAGCAGCTTGTCTCCCCTATTTAATGCCTTCACTCTCCTAAAATGATAAAAGGAAAACCTATAGATTCAAAGCTTATGATTCAAAATATGTACGTGTATTATCAATAAAAAATGAAGAATTCTCATATGTTCAAGAATTTAAAAAAATAGAGCCTTATATAAGTTTTTGAATTGGTATTTTATGTCAGTTGTTCATGACTGGACATTCTGAAACATCGAGATAATGTTGCTTGGTTTTGTTAGAGGCCAGTGAAATAAAAATTCCTTGTCTATGCATTGTGTGTTCGGTTATGTCATTCTTGTCATGGTCATAAAGGGTTATCAAGCTTGCTTTGCCTAATTTACTTCACAGATGAACTGGTGGATCATGGGAAAGAAGTATCACCTAACATGAGGTCGCATAGAACATCTAGACATACTAAAATACACTCTTGTGTTGATCATCTGTGTGAGAACCCTACCTTTAAATCAAGTCTCTTAATATTCCTGTTTTATTTCTGTACAGCACTAACATGCATCCCCTCTGCTTCACCATTTTTAATATCGTTGAGGTAAGCTTAGATTACGTAGATCTTTTGTGCACACAGAGGCTCTGGGTGTTTTAGCTGTGCTTTTTTTTCACATGAGTATTATTTATCTGAATTGTACTGAAGAGTATGTCTAGAAACAGATGGTGATGCACCAACGGGTCAATATTGTAGAAACAGTAAGATGAAAATCGCCCACTTCATATAATTTCAGCAAGGCCAAATGACTAACAAAACCTAGCATCAAGACAATGGCTCTTTGTGTACAAATAAGGGCACCATTTTACAGATAAATGTTTGTGTACAATACATGTAATTTTATCTCCCCTAAATGTTTGTATTTTCATTTTCATCAATAAAACATTGTGCAATCTCATACATGCAAACACTTTTACATATTGAAATATATCAGGATTTACTCCCTCTAAGTTTAAAGAGAAAATCAAACTCTTTTTCAGGATTTATCACAGACCATAATACCAGTTTCTAAGCTACAATGAAGTGACAATTGAGAGACTGATGGGGTTATTATTTAGAGTGGGTGTTACAGGAGCTTTAGAACTGGAGCCATAATCTCTGGCTCTTGCAGCTTGACAGATGTTGCTTAAAAACTTCCCTATTAGGACATTCAAATAAGTTATTTTATGAAGGCTATTGTTTCACAATTGTTTCCCAATGGATTTTTTTGTTGAAACCCTTATGAAAGTTATACAACATTTCAAAAACCTCAGATAATTCTCAGCAATAACCGATCCCATCATATTTATAGAAATTTAGCATAATAATAACGCTTTAGGGGAGGCTCAGTGGGTAGCAGTGTTGACTGCTCTCCAGAAACAACACGGGTCTGTTTCTGTTCCCGATCACAGTCCACATTGTGGCTATGGTGAATCACATACCTGTGATGACTACACCTACTGAGGGAACTGGGAAACTGAAGCTGTCATTTTCCCACAAAGAGACAGCTTCTGTGTAGGAAAAAATGTATTGCATTTCATTCTTGATGCGTCAATGCTTTTTTCTACAAATGGGTTGAAAATCCAGTCCATATCCCTATTCCTATAAGTAGCCTAATACAACAATTAGATAATCAAATGTGTTATTTATGCTTGTATATTTTTGTATCGCTTTAAATGCAGTATGAAGTATGGGGCACACATAGCTGCAGTCGTAGAATTATTCTTCCATATGCAGATTGGTCTTTTTTTCAAGTAACAAACTTAATTTGAAATCATAGACGTCATTCTATGATTTTGAGTGTTTTCACCCTCTGCTAGCAAAGTCTCTTGAGGTAAATGCTGAATTAGGCATCTCGATCCCCTTCTGGCCTAGTCCTCCAGGAGGAATTGTTCCTGGCTAACAAAGAACGGATAAAAAACACGGACGAGAAAACTTAAGCAATCGGAAAATACAGATCTGAGGCAGTGCAAGGGATTACCAGCATGAATAAAGGAGCAAAAGCTTTTCATATCAATGATGACAACAAACATGACTTTTTGTGATACTGTTGCAGTTGTCTGAAATGCATTAAAATGTGCAGTCATAGTCCATCATGGCTGAAAAGGCATCTGTGTGCACATGTGCACTTAGTGAATATTCGCTAGATTAAACAGCACATTACTGTGTCACCACAGAGACACCTGCCACTGGAGCCAGCAAATAAATATTTTATGAAAGTCATCAGTCAGTTAAATGCTGGACAATTTTCTGTGTGCGGTCATATCGCTTGTCTATTAGCAGACAGAACAGCAGTTGGTTAAAAATAAATGAAAAAAAAAACAAAACAAACAAAACAATCGATTTTTCTGTTGTACTGTAGCTGAGGGATTCCCAGCGAGATATAACTGGAGTTTTGAAGTCAGTGTAAGCCTTTTAAATGATTGCATCATAACGCCAGGCTTACAAACAGAACAGGGGCTTCTGGGTAGCCAGGAATGCCTTAGCATGCTTCCTGTCTCTCACGATTTACAGTCAAATCTGCCACATTATTGGACATTGTTAATGTTCACTCACAGTTCAAGTCTTGCTCGATCCATAGCCCCACGCACGCAGAGACCATTTTCTGCATGAATAACGTGTGACATTTCAACTGCAGCCAGCATGTCTGAATGCAAGGTTCACTGATCACTGTCAACAAACACAAGACATGACCAAATATAAGAATTATTATTGAATCCAGAATGACACAAAAACACAGATTTTTGTAAGTTTGTTTTTTATTCACCATTGTACAATCGACCTTTAATATAGCTGGTTGCTGCAATACAAACTGAAGTATAATAACATTAACTTTTAGCTGCAGTTTCATAAACTATTCTGATAAGTGGTTTGCTCACTTCGGTGATACCAGAAAAATTGTTTTAACATAACCCCATTCCACGTGAGAGCATTTCATGCCATGTCTCGTGTAACAAAAGGCGGAACTGCAGAAGCACGTCGTGAATTAATAAATGTAATGCGATAATATATTTCGTCCAGTAGGGTGCACTATTGTCCCTTTGAACAGAAAAGAGTCAGACTTCAATAGTGAAGAAAACTGTTTCAGTGCTACAGAAGCCCATATAGTGACCCAATCCAGATAAAAACCAGCAACATGTATAAAAACGAATTAGGCATGGCATGTACAATTATTCAAGGATTGTATGATATTTGGAGTAAATCAGCTCTGACCATTATGAAAAAATGCAGTCATCCCTTGAACTGATTGCTTTGATAATAGAACTATTTTTAATTAGTATTTATTTTATTAGTACTGTATCTTTCTCAACAGCTGCCTTTAGGTAGAATTATCCACTATAAATATAATGATTTATTTCTTTACACAGCTTATTTATAGTAGAACTTTTATTTATGATTCAAATCAGGTTCGTCCCTTAGCTAGAATACCTTAATACCAAAGAAGGCCCTCCTTTGTGATGACACGGTTATGTGAAGAAGTGCGTCCAAGCTGCAAGGTGTTACTTGGAGCACAAAGGAAAAGATGAGAAATCTTCTTGAAGTGTCCAAGGAGGGTGCTAATTTAGCACATGGTGTGGGCTCTACTTTGGGTGGAGAGACAGGATTATAAAGTTTAGGAAAGGAGGGGGAATAACTGGACAGCTGCCTGAGCTCACAAGGCAGGTAGAATAAGAGTGAGGAGGAACAAACAAGGAGGCAAACCTTGTCAACGATGGAGAATAAAATGGGAAATATGCAGTTCATACTGAATTGACTGCTATGGATCAGAATGTGAGCACGTTAAATTGTCAGGTCATGATTCAATTAATTTTTACAGCATGGTTGCCCTAAGGCACTTAGAAAGAGTATGTCGTAATTTCAATGTGCATAGATAACTACAGATCACCAGGAATGCTTCACGGGCTCACAGCAACACGGCAATGTTTTCCTCTTTCAAACACAGAGAAATGAACACGCTGAGCCACCATTGTCTGTGTTTTGAACGCACCCCTGGAAAGTCTGTCTACAAACTCAAAATTTGCATTGCTGAATTGTAAAACTAAAACTGTCACTTGTGAAATATTTTCCTTAGGAACTAATAGCTTTAAGGTGCTTGTAAAGTCAACGTAGCATAAAACTACTTAATTACTTTAAAATCAGCTTAGCATAAAACTATAACCTTTGTTTGTGCTGATTTGAAAAGCTGAGCATATTTTCTGCACACACTCACTTTGTTGCCACGGGACATTTAATGAGTGTGTACTTTACACAAAGACAACCATCACCTGCTTCATGAATCCGCAGCATACATGCGTTCAAATTTCTGTCGAAAACAATGAGGTGCAAAGAGAGAAAACACTTTCAAATATAATCTGGAGAAGTACCGAGAGGTCGACCCTGGCCAGGTACCTCTTCTGTCTCTTTGGTCTTCTTACGGGCTTGTCCGTAGTTTCTCTCACTCGCTCTCTCTTTGTCTACGTGTTCCTCTCCTGTCCTACAGGGAGCACTATGACATATGGAGGCCTTTTGTGGGAAGTCCTGAGAGGTTATAAAGGCTGGAAAGCGAAGCCTGAAGGAGACATGATTGTGATGGTGTCCCTGTGCTGTGCTGTTGTGTTTCCTCTGTGTTTGTTTCACTGTAAACATGATATAAATATTGTCTGTATTTTTGTTCATCACTGCTGGAAGGGGGAAAGCGCCATTTTGTTTGTATATTTTATTTGTACTCATTTTTGGTGTAGTCAGGGAGAAGGGGTAGTTGTGTTTTATTATTTTCCATCTTTTTGGTAGGTAAGTGTAGTGTGTCTTGGGTGGAGGCAGTCTGGGGATTTTGTTATTTTGGCCTGGCTTGCCCCTGGAGATGTGGCACGACCATTTTGTGTTATACACCTGTGTATGTTACGTATGTAGTAGGGTGATGGGTTCAGTACAATAAATTGTACAGCACTTGTGGAGATCGTTAGTAGTGTGTGGTGTTTTTATGGAACCGGCGTTGTTTGTTTACATGTCCTACCCTGGGGGTGCAACAGGTGTCAGCTCATACACTATATGGACAAAAGTATTGGGACATCAGTTAATAGTGTGGTTCACATACTTTTGGACTTGTGTAATTAAGCCATACTCATTGCTGAGATACAGTTGTGGTCAGAAGTTTACATACACTCATCATAGGCATGAATGGCATGGAAATTTTGGGCTTTTAATAATTTCTTTGAACTGTTCTTTTTCCAGGGTGGAATGATTGTACAGCATACATTGACTTTAAAAACCAAGACTTTGGTGCACACGTTTGAATTTATTTTGGATTTTCTCTAATCCACACAGGGTCAAAATTATACATACAGGCTCAAATATTCACATACACCCAAATTTGCCTGCACTCAGCAGACGAAAACAGAGAACACAGAGGTGCCTTACCTTAGTGATAAGACAAATAAGGCTTCAAGACCTGTGGTGGGTGGGAGTATTCCGAACTACCGAATCAATCAATGCTGGCAATAGAGTGGGAGTATCCTGAACTACCAATCAGGGCTGGTGACAGAGTGGGAGTATCCTGACCTACCCACCAGCAATTTTGAAGCCTCATTTGTCCCATCACTATAATTAACTTCATTCAAATTAAAATAATAAACACTCGAGCAAGAAACAAAAGACAAATTAAAATTATGTTTCTAAGCACTTACATCAATGTACCTTATTTACAAATCTAACCCTGACAGACATAAATGCTTAAAGTGCATGTACATTTTTACATCAAAAACTACACTCTCCCTACCAGGTAGGGCTTAATACATTCAATACATTTAATAAAGGATACCACTGTAGCAAATAAGCAGGATATAAAACATTTTAAATGTACAGAAGCAGTAAAAGAAACCCATTTATCCACAACTGGGAGGCTCAGATAAGATTAAAGCTCCTAATAACACAGAGAGTCACATTCACTGTGTTCAGCTCACTGCTTTATATACAGTCGGAAAAGGCCTAAACAGAGGTCATGGAAAATAAGTCAAGCTGTAGCGATTTAAAACAGCAGCCTTTGAATCACCATAAAACATGTTGATTTGAAAGTGTTTTCTTCAAGAAAAGGGTGAAAAGCATACATTTGGAATAACTAATCTATAGAAAAAGATGTATTCTGGAGATATAAGGAGTGCTTTGGAACGTAGCCCAGCAAATTAAGGGACGGCGTAAGGCTGTAGACACACTGGCCCTGTTGCCCCCCAGGGGGGAGGTAGTGAAGTTGGCTCCAGGGGGACTGAATTCACATCCACATGTCCATCAGGCCTCCACCTCGTGGAGGGGGAAACTACCTACATATCGACCCCCTACTGGAGACACCTCCTGCCCCTCACTTCCCCTACTCAGGAAGAAGGAGATGACCCACAGGACAGACCCCCACAGGGTGACCCATCTTGCTCTCCCTTCCCCTAACTCAGGACACACAAAATTCATACAGAATGCTTGCACAGTAATGGTAAAAGACAGCAATATGTATACTCATGTTTGGTCTCATTTGAATGGTCTCAGTGGGACTGGTACGATGGTCTCAGTTCAAAAACAGTATGTTGTATCATTTTAAAGATATAAAACTGTAGAGAAATCCTGTCCTTGTCGAAAGATCCAGCCCCCAGAAACATCAAAGACACAGGGCTACCTGTCGTTAAAGTCGGGGGGACTCCAAACTCAGGATTCGATTACCATTTGTCCTATGGTCATCTAACCCATGATTGGATCATTCAAATGATAACACAACACTTGGCTTGATATTTAAGGGAGCTAAACATTAGGGGGGGGGCTTCTATATTCAGAACCTCCCATGTAAGACGTGGGCTTAGCCTATGCTTTACGTGTAGCCATAATGGAGTTTTCCTGTAATCAGGACTCCCATACAGCTC
>JAACJT020000086.1:19765350-19777832 GCA_009936485.2 Gymnarchus niloticus | reverse complement strand
CGTTACTAGTCTTTAAGAGAGCTTCCCAGTGCTGTTTACCCCAGTCTCGTCATTGATGTCATCACTGCCCGTTCCTGGTGATCCCTTGTGATCCCTTGTTTTACGTTTTGAACTTTAAGTACCAGCCTGCCTCGGAGTGCTTCCATGCACGCACCTGATAGGTATATACTTGCTTTCAAAAATACGTTAAGAATCCATCAATAATCTGGATAGCAAAGGCTAGAGAAACCACAGTGTATAATTAAAACAATAAATGAGTTACCATTTATGTGTGTGTGCATATCTGCTATATGCAGAGTCTCAAGAACGCAAGGATATAAACTACCCTACATAACTTAGAGGTGTGCTTTCGGTCGTTGTCCTGTTGCATGATGAAACACAGGGAACTCTTCTGTTATGATAAATCTGCAGGTATTCCTTGTACTGTGCAAGTCCTCACCATACCAGCACCAAGGCAGCCCAAATGTCTTGAGAAATTTGTATTTGTAATATAATACGTGTAGTATATTTTGATCGATTTAATTATACGTGTTTTAATACATATCTAATTGCCTGCCTAGTTTGAAACCATAACTGGCACATAAAAATACACTAGCCAGCCTAGCAAGTAAGCTTATCTTGTATTTACTTGATGTTTATTTTATGAACAAAAACAACTTTCAGTGTATGTTCATTCGCAAGCAATTTCACAGTGCAAACCAAATTTTAATGTCATTACAAATAAATATTCTTGCTCACAACAGACTGATTCAAACTTGAGACTTTCTTACTTGAGACTTTTGTATTCTTAAGTTCATGCTTTGCAAATCCTTTAAGGGGGTTATGTAATGATTTATATACAGCACAAATCTGGAACCTTACCGTAGCTGCATGAGCGTCAACATGAAATTTTAATTTCAAATTTCACCAGTTGGTGGCTCCATAGAGCTTCTGTGAAAAGTCGCAAACTGACAGGAATCAAAACGATTTAGGAGAAAACATCAGATGAAATCATTTAAATAGGTTTCTTTCTTCAAAGCACAAATATTGATCACCATCATTTCATTAATATGAAAAAGGTCAAATTAATATATAATGCAGACCATTCCTGACTGAACAGTCTCAGCAATATTCTGCGATTTAGTATGCCACAGAGACGAAAAGAATAACAAAAATAAAAAAAAAACACAAGCTATGCAAGTAACTTCACACCATTTAACAAGGGAAGAAAACAAAACAATGTATTTTAGCAGACAGAAATATTCTCGTTTTACAATCCCATTGCCCAAGGTCCCATCGGTGTCTATCCCACCTGTTATACAAAGTGCATAAAAGTAGCCAGTTTAAAAATAAAAATGTATTATGTAAATTGTGGTAGTTGGCATTGTAACTTGCAACTTAAGCTGGCAGCTTAAACGGAACTTTCATTTCATTATTTAATATTTTCACCTCAGTGTCTATTCTGGAATGACCATATAGTTTAAATTAATTTCACAGTTTGTGTAAGTTTTATATGTTTCATAAATTCATATAGTATAGCTTAGTCACACTGAAGATATGAATACTGGATGAAAAATAAAGATTCCTAATCTTCCGTTTCATCTGTTTAATAAACTGGAAAGGAATAATGGGCATCCGATACAACCAATCAGATCGTGGTGACAGAGGTATCTGATTCAGTCAGCAGTCAGTTACCACGGAACGTTGACCATGCTTCTGAGACGTTCCAAGCCCAAACTGAACCACATTTTACTGTCCTCTATGCCAGACATTCTTCTGAAATAGAGAACTACATGCAGATTTTTATTTTTTTTTAATCCGTATATATTTGCATAATAAGGACCCTAAGAAATAAAACACATAGAATTCCTCTAGTGAAGAATATCGTAACGGACTAAAGTAATATGTCCATAAACAGCTGAACTACTAAAATAAATAAATGAATAATAATCCACTTAAATGACTCCTTAGACGGTGCTGTTCTGAAAGTGTTTTTGGTGCGGCATAATTAGGAATTTGCCATTCTCTGCTTTTTGTTATTCATGCATTCACAATCTATTCACATAATACACAAAGACCCACTCTGCCCACTGTATCCCATTGCTATTTACTGGAAATCAAAGGAAAAAAATGAAATTATGAAAATATGTGTAGCACATTTAAGATGACACATTGTTATACTATGGACTGGCTTACATATAAAATCAGGTCAATGGTTTTATGTATTCAGGAATGGGACAGAAAGTCATCCAGTTATTGTGTTGCAATTAAGTACACACCTGTGACTTGTGTATCTCATAGCATTGTCCAGTCTTGTTTTGGTTTGTTGTGGGATTGAAGGGGTATACTTTCAGAAGTATACTTTTTACTTTTCTGCTAAGTTTCCTACAGCAAATCCTGTTGTTTATGAACTGACATTCTTATAATAAAAATTCATGTAAAACCACAAAATCATACAACATATGTATACAGTGGGGCCCAAAAGTCTAAGTCCATATTGAATATCTGGGGAATGCTTTTATTTAATCCTGGAAATAAAGTTTTAGGACGGACAAAGACATTTCTACATTTGACAGTGGATCATTGGGGAAAAAAAAACAAAAAAAAAAATCGTATTTATCCTGAGATTTATGGCAGTAATAGAAAAGTTTGTTTTCTATGTAAAGAGATGAACAGAGGATATCGCAGTGTATCATAGCAACTGTGGAGTATGGCAGTGAGCATATTCAAGTATTTTGTCTACTCTGGAGTTGGACACCTGTAGGGAATGGACAATGTGTGTATCCTGACAAAGGAAAAGTACCTCTCCACTCCTCAGAGACACGCTAAACCCTCTGGTCTGACCTTTTCAGAAAAAGATTTATACTGCCGCTCGATAATGACACCAGACATACATAAAAGCGTTTGCAAGAACTAACTGAAGACCAAGAAACAGTAAGGAGTAGTGAACGCCACAGAATTTCATCCTCAGTCTCCTGACATCAACCCCATTGAACATTTTTGGGGGCACTTGAAGACCGAGACAGCCAAGCGCTCAACAAGCTGACAAGATGTTCTTTAGAGCATTCTCAGATCATGCTGGGATAGCATGGATCATCAAATTTTGCACAAACTTGTGCAGTTCATGCCAGCTCAACTGTATGCTGTCATTAAAGCAAAAGGGGAGACAGAAATTCTAAAATTCATGTACATTTTTTCAGATATTCAACTTGTCACTCAAATTATGCTGATAATAAATTGCATAATGAGCAATTTTGTATTAAAATAACTGATTCACGCCAGTAGTACGTATGTGTTAAATGTACAGGAGTGGATAATAAGGCCCTAATTACAGTACGATTTGTTAGGTGAATGACAGCAAATTTCCGAGGAAGCAATTTTCGCCTCATAATTTCTGGTTGTTACCTGACATCAAGTAAAAGAAATAAATGGCACTAAGGTAATGAAAAATGAATAATGACACCTATGCGAGTTCTTTTTAATACCTCTCTCATTTGACATCGGGGTTGGTTATGTGATATCAACTGACAAGAAAGTTCTGTGGTTAAGATGCTAGAAAGTTCCTGTTTTATGAAAAAAACATTTTTATTTTGCAAACAAGATAAAAACAAATATAGATGTTAAAAATACTTGACCATGTGTTAGTTCCAAAACCGAAAATTCTCTGAATGCGGTTGTTTTTTTTACAATGAGAATAAAAAATGTTTGCAAATCCAGCTCAGTCCTTATCTGGGAAAAAATAAATCAACTGTAAACAGAAGGTGGCTAGCCAGGAACAGCGACAGAGATTTCTCGGTCTTAAAGGAGTTCTGTTAACAGATTTAGCATCTTTGCACCCGGTGTTCTCACATAGTGCTGCCCTCTGTACAGACAGAAAAACTGTGGCCGTTGGTTTTACAGGATTTTTTCTTGTCTGGATGTAGAAGCACACCGTTTAAAGATGCATACTCTACTCAATTTGTCCAACCAGCTGTATCATGGCAGGAACATTCCTTATATTCTGTGCTTTTCTTAAATTGGAAAGAAAATGTAACCCTGGATTAAAAAACAACAAAAAAAAACTCATTCTTAAAGCACGGTGATTAATTTTTGTGTGGAACAAAAAGTCTGCCGTTCAGATGCCCCTTTCCCCTGAATCCAGTTCCGTCTGTGTTAGTTTGAGGAATCAGTGACCCCATGCAGGGCTCGGTGGAAAATCGCCAAAGCCCATCTTATTACATCAAGTAAAGGGGCAGCAGGAAGCGACTAAAATGCTTATGGGATTCTAATACACACTGTACAATTAAGCTGAATAGATAAGGAAAAGGGTTCATTAGTGGGCAATGACTGGTTTTTATATTCATATAATCATCAGAAAAAAGACTGCTAATTCATAACTTTTAAAAACAGCAATAAAAAATCCATAAGCTATATATCTCCATATTGTAGCTGTCTTGTGAAGCTATATCAATTTTCATATTTTCTCTTCTACTGTAATAAGCGGAGGTAATTCACCTCATATATGTGTGTTTCTTTCAGTTTCCTAAAACTTTGACGACTAATTAGTGCTTGTTAAATAGACTGTCATTTTTTGGCATAGTTAATCACTATCATTTCCATTTAGAAAACTACACTACTGACTTTTTATCTATACTAATATTTCTTAATATTTTCGAATAACATTTGTAACATGTGTGTTGACAGTAATTTTCCTGTTTTGTGACCTCTGCAATATAGAAATAATTTATGGTAGAATCATGTCAACATTGCATTGTTGAACGAAAAAACAAACAAAAAAAAAAAAACAATTTTTCATGCAGGCAAACCTGCTTCTTACCGTGGATTGGAATGAAGGAGAGGATTCATTTCTGCTTGGTAATGATGTCCCTGATTAGCTGGCTGTGAACAACAAAGGGAGGAAGCCTATTATAGATTCAAATTCACACCATTTATTGTCATTCCCACCATTCACATACACCTACAGTATGGTGTGAGGGAGGTGTTTTACCTTTTACTGAGAACAGCAGATCAGGGTCACTATGACTGTCCCTGTCACTTTACGTGTGTCCATTTTTGTACCTATCATTATAATTAATGTCCTTCATTTCTACCGTAAAAAATCAAGAAACAATCTATCCAGAGCATAAAGATGGATGGTGACAATGCTTCTTGTTAAAAGCACTACACAAATAAAACTGAGTGTAATAGAATCAAATCATGAATTTTACAAGATACATGGTAACAAGGGTATTTTTTATACTTTATGTACCTATTTACATAAGAATATAAAAATATCAGATAACCTGAGTTCTACAGACATTTCCAAAAGGTTTTTTACCTTTCTATCTAAACGACATGGAAATGACATGCACACATTCCAAATGCTTAACGAGTAAATGAAAACAGCTAATCGGAAAACGCAAACAAGAAGTGACAGGATGTATACGCAGTAATTTAAGAGGCAATCTCCTGGCTGCCTAATGATGGCGCTGTTGCTACATACTACTCTCCTGAATGACTCCTGAGGCATTCAATTCGACGAGGTGCAGTGCAACGCTCATCCATTTTATGTTTTCCATGAACATAATTGATGGCTAATGTTTTAAGTATTTTATCTTTGCCACTCATTTAAAACGTTACAAAAATCGATGCCATAATTTAACTGCTTTGCCTTGTTTTTCCTTGGTTTAGGTTCACCATACATTTACTATAGCTTTACCATATAGCATCAGCAGGTCTGCAGCATCTGATCAAGATAGCATTCAGGGTTTGTCATACTGTACGACACAATGGTCACGGCTGACGCATGAAATTTTACAAGTTTTTGAAATTTTGCAAGTTTTTGCCATTAAATTCAAACATTTCATTAGTTTAAGATTGCTATTGTAAGTAATAGTCACACTTTCCTAAAACTGCTGTGCCTGAAATAATTTTTTAAAAAGATATTTATTATCTCTGTATGCCAGCAGCCTGGGAGATACGCATCTTCACATCAGCTGTGATTTTTCATTTTACGGCAGAGGCCACATGACTTATAATAATAACTGAAGTCGAACTGGAGGCATCGTGTGATATGAAACTTCAGAGGAGACATAAAAATACCTTTAAGGTGAAAGTAATATGTGATGTTTATAGGTAAATATAAAAAAAGGCCTGGGATGACTGATTGAAAGTGTTGCTATAATGTACACCTGCCGTGAAAAATGAAATAGGTTCGCATTTCAAACATCAACACAAACAGACCACTGCTGTCATGCTTTCAGTGTCATTGACACTTAGGTCAAGGGGGGCCTGGAGCCTGTGCCAGATAGCACAATAGAGAAGATAGGGGACACCCTGGGCGGGGTGCTAGTTCATCACACGGCACGCACGCACGGGCCAACGCTCACAATAGGCACTTAAGAGACGTCGGCTCAGCTAACTAACTGTATACCAACAGAACCTGTGCAACACAAGGAGAGTATCCGGCAAGCACATATCAAATCCTCAGCCCTTGAAGAGGGAGGCAAATGTACCCCCCTGAAACAGTGTGCTGCCTTATGTACTGTGTAGACATCATAGTCATTTTGGGACGTCTAACTAATTTATATTATGCCGCTAAAACACAAGTTGAGCTGGTTTGAAAACATCAGTTAGTATTGCAATGCACCATTTCATTCATTCATTCATTCATTCATTCATTCATTTTCCAAATGGCTTTTTCCTACTCAGGGTTGCAGGGGAGCTTAAAGCCTATCCCAGGCAGCCTAGTGTACAAGATGGGGCCACCCTGAATGGGGTGCCAACCCATCACTGGGCACAGTCACACACACACTCACACACAAGAGCAATGCACAATTTTTGCAAAGATTTTTATTAATGACAGATAATATCTGTAATTTCTGCCAGAATCAATTGTCTGTCTTTCTGATCTTATGTTTTTATAAATGAACTGTATAACATATGTCAAGCGGTCAATCCATTCAGCCACTAACCCATGTAAGGTCGCAATGGCGAGAGGCCATTCAAAGCAAACCACAGCATACAGTAGGGTGCCAAAAACACTGGATGGCAATTTATCATCGGTCACTCAGGCACACAGCTGACGAATTAGCCATCAGATCACCTAAAACTAATAATTTGGGAATGAGTTGGAACGACGTAGCACTCAGAAGAAAGAGACCTTTTAACAACCACACATACAGAGCTGGGAACAGTGTGGTGGTTGGATCCTGGTGGCATGGATTACTACCATTGTACCCTTGTCTCATTATGCACTTCATTGGGAATAATCTGTTTCATCTCAGTGAGTCCTACTGATCTAACCGAAATGAAAGCGAACTCATAGTGGTGACTGGAAGACTGAACTCACCATGTGGAGACTAAGCATCATGGTAGAGATGTCATCACCACAGGTGCTTAAGCTCATGGTGCACTCGTTGATCTGAGAGGCACTGAGGCCTGTAGGCCAGCTGGTCTTCTCCTGCTCCTCCTCCTCTTTCTGTCTGCGCAGACTCGCCAACATGCGCAGCTCCTCCTCTTGCATGCCGAGGCTGTGCAACGTGCACATCTCAGAGCTGTTTAAGACTGGACCATTTTTCCTCCAATCCTCTGGCTTAGAAACAAACAAATTAATTAATTAATTTTAAAAGGGGGAAAATATATAAATTAAATCACGACATATAGTGTATGATCAATTCCACAAGAGTGGATTACTTTAGAAAAACAAACCTTATTTAAACCAAACAGCATAATATTGGATAAATCATGAAATTTAGGTTTATTTGTTTACATATTTATAATAAGAAGATGAAGTTTCTTTTGGGTTTCATTTACTTGAAGTAAACTTTTTCCTTTAAGCACCGTCGACTGTGGGCTACGTGTCAGATATAGAATTGCTTGCTTTCGTTCATATGGGCAGAAATGTCTATACATTTTCAGCTTCTGATTAAACAAACACACAAAGGAAGAGAAGGGCTGTGGTCTGCCTAGGCTGATAGAACTGATGGACCAGCTTGGGAATAGGAATCGATTAAGCAAATTTCAAAATAGCTTTCTTCTGAGAGTTGGACAGATGACTCCTATTTCAAAACATTGGATCACATCCCTAATTATTTCAAAAGGAAAGAAGGTTGTGCTGGGATGTTTTTTCTGTTCGTTAGGCAAGTTTCGGTTTTAAAAGAAATCTCGGCAGGAATTTTTTTTCATTTATTTAAACAGCGGTGATATGATTAAAGAGCTTGGAAAACAACCAGGTAATGTTTCTTTGAACTTTGGATACTGTGAAGTCATGTTAAATATCTTACCATTAGATAATTTTTGAAGCTATCTAGCACTACCACTAACAAGGTCTAAGACACGTTTACTCTTCTGTTTCATACACAATAATTTTCCACCTTTACCCTCTGGAAAGGCTTTATGAGTCAATTAAAAATACATTTTCTGAGGCATGCACTTGCTTGGAAGAGAAAGAGTCACCATGATAGTAAGACATATTTTTACATAAATATTGACCTGATACTTAAATTCCCTTCTTGGAGATTTAATCTCTGTAATTTTTTCCCACATTTTTAATGATTGTTGCATAAAAATGAGTGTTGCATGGCAAAGGTGCATTGACAGCTTCAAATGTATTAATGTACAGAATGAAGCCATCTCTCATACTAAAGCTTTAAAAATATGACACGATGACAACATCAGAAAACCATGGAATATGCATTCATAATGTGTGCAACATCAAATTAAGATCATTGAAGATGTGTATAAACTAGGTGCATGAGTTTATGTATACACAATTTTGTATATCAGTGTGTTAATTGGAATAGCCTACATATGTGCATGAATGTGGATGGTTTCCTTGATTAGTAAAAGGAATATTGTATAAGGCAGCAATTTTCCGTTTGCCTTTCATTGAAACATAGTCCACGTGCAGCTGTGCAAATGTTTTTTAATTTTGAATTTCTAAATGGAAGATATGGGCTTTAATTTGAAATTGAGGGGGGAAATGTGATTTGGCATACTGTAAGATTATTTTAAGCTTATTTGTAAATACTGCCAGTAAGATATTTCCCTGAAAGAGTAACTTTTGCCACTCGCACAAGTTAGTCAAACAAATTGATAAAACAGTGGTAATTTTACCATGCCTTCCCCCTTTTTTGTTAAATGGCAGCTTATAAATTGTTGAAAATGTGATGAAATTACAGCAATTTTACCAAACACTAATCTTCGTTTCCTTCCTCCTATATTGTCTAACAGATGTGTTCTGAAAATTTAAATAATAATCCCATTGATGAACACAGGAAAATGGCAAACATATACTTTGTGAAAAATGTTTATCACGGTGCTGCCCAGCTGACAGTTACTTGAGCGATGATAAATGGCCTGTAAACACAGCCGGGGGTTCACAATAACTGCTGCACACTTTGGCACTTTGGGGTGTCTGCAGTGACATCTATGTGAGGTATGGAAGAGTACTCATTACCACAGATGCCAGATCTCCA
Source organism: Gymnarchus niloticus (assembly GCA_009936485.2). NCBI lineage: Eukaryota > Metazoa > Chordata > Actinopteri > Osteoglossiformes > Gymnarchidae > Gymnarchus > Gymnarchus niloticus. The sequence goes on along the minus strand of JAACJT020000086.1, from coordinate 19,768,395 downwards.
GAGATATATTAATATGTTTTCAAATCCCAAACTGTTATTCCCTGTTGCGACACGGACTGCAGACGGATTTAATGCAAGTTTTACAGAGTTAATATTCACGAGAATGTTCACAGAAGGAGACACATTGTCCCCTGTTAGTCTGAATGTCGAATTAAATATCTCTACAAGCCATCATCGCCTATTATTCAATGTTGTTAAGACATAATGGCACCAATATGTTTGTAAAGATCTTCTGTATTAATACTACATGCAGACATAGTCAATTGTTCTACTGGAGGTAGTCATAATGTTTTGACTGGACAGTGTACCTACATAATTTACTTAGTTTTATCTGCATAAACCATTACTATATGTTTGTGTAGCAATGTGCACAACTCTGGATGCCATGATAGGTCAAAACGTAGACTTAAGTTCAGTTTATTATAGATTCTTGCTTTTGTACCCATAGTGCGTTACGTAAGCTTATAAAAAATCTTGTGTTAACCCTTGACTATAATTACTTGCACATAAGTATCAAGTGACCACAAGTATTATTTGTGGAATTTGTTGTGATTTTAGAGAAATTCAAGATTAATTTTAACTTTTCTACATGTATTTTTAACTTAGAAAGCAGAGTTGAACAATCAGACCAACAGTATAAAAGTCACCGCAATTAATTTTACTCATAATGAACTGCATGTTATGCAAGATTTCTGCATATAAATCAGCTTTAAATGATATGGCTTGGTTTTCATTTGCAATTCCTTTCTAAAACATTTTATGTGCAACTCACTATGTCTTCCATATTCAGTCCCCAGTCCCCTTTTGGAATCTCTCTGAGGGACCACCTGCTCAATGAGGTCTTCAGCCAACAGCTGCGATGAGCTCTCTGAATTTCAGACCAGTTGGGTCCTTTCCTCACTCCCCTTGGGGAGTTACTGTGCACTGGCATCATATTAGTCTGACGGACCGAATCCGAGGCAGCTTTCGAAGGTTCTGAGTCAGTACTCAGGGAAACCTTTGCAATTCTAGGTGGTATCAGATCCCTTTGATTGCCGGTGTCTTGCAAGCAGAACACAGCATCTCCGTTGCATTCATCATTTCTAGCAATTGGGCTGGCCTGGAAATTGGATGCTGGAATGAGGGATGTTAGTATGGCATCACCCTAAAAGAAAACAGTCAGTGGATAGTCAAATGAATTGGAAGCAAATCATATAATCTTATTTGTCGTGGCTGAATGGGTAACACTGATGCTTCGTACCTCCTGGCTCGGGGATTTGATTCCTGTCTCTGTTCTGTATGTAAAGAGTTTGCATGCTGTCCGTGCGCTGCGTGGATTTCCTTTGGTTACTCTAAGTTCCTCCTGCCATCCAAAAACATGCATTTAGACAAATTAGTGTTTCGAATTTGCCCCTGCTACGTGGCTCTGAGTGCGATTGTACTCTGCAATGATCTAGCATCCTGTCCAGGGTTTGCTTCTTGGGATATATACTCCTGAATCACAGTGACTTGTACTACATATACAGTACAGCTCAAGTGTTCTCAGCTAAGTTCACAGATTTCAAATTTTCAGTACATGCTAATGACCTTCAGGAGGTTTGACATTCTGACTAAATCTTAAATGACAATAAAGCCTTAAAAGGTGCATATATCCAGATCTAATGTTCCAAATTAAATAAATTCTGCCTTTTTGAAAAGTAGATTCAATGTCAGAAGAATGGAAATGGATTATGCTGTGATTATTTACTTAAAATACTTGTAATGAATCTCATAGCGTCAGCGTCTACGTGCAGAATTCTGCGTTTTAATGAGATCGAGTAGAGCAGAAACCATAATCGTTAAACGAAAGAAGGATCATAGAAACAGAACAATCCACTGAGGCATCCAACTCTTAACGAAATCTGGAGGCATCATCCAAAAACAGCATGAAAATCCATAAAGCCAAATGAACAAAACAGCAAAAACACCAAAACCAAACAACCACAAAACAGGACATTTGGAGGGAAGAATAGAATCATACTTGATAGTCAAAGCAATACTAGGAATGATCCACACAGTAGGGTGTAAATACTCAATACCTCACAAAGAGGAAACTGTCCTGCAGAGTTAAATAGTGAGTTTGTTGAAGTTGATCAGAATTTGGAGGTGGGTGTGGAACAGAGTATGCTGGGCACAACTGACTGGTTGGGGGCATAACAATACGAACTAAGTTTCATTAAAATTTGACAGAGGTAAGAACAGACACAGATTTTAGAAACTCAGTACAACAACAAGCCTGTTTTTCCTATAAAAAATTATTCTTTCTAAAATGGAATCAACACCATCAACTAATCAGGTGTGTTAGCTACAAATTACCCCAAGTTCTCCAGCAAACTGATAAGAATTTTGAGGAGTCAGAGCTCTGAACATTCTAAATAACAATACAGACCATGATTTGCTCAACATAAGCAGCTTAAAATTTAATAACCATGTCAAATCTGTTGATGACCAGATCATTTTGAACCAGCTCAAAACATCAAGCCAAATCCAAAATGGCATCTACACCAGTATGCAGTTCCTTGGCCTCTAAAGGAAGTGCAAAAGGCTGCTGGTATTAATATTCAATTCAATTCAATTTTATTTATATAGCACCTTTAACAAGAAGCACTGTCACAAAGTGCTTTACATAGCGTGTTAATAATGGATTGATTTAATTATTGCCTTCACTGTCATTAATATGACTTAAAAACTGACATCTTTGTGCAAATGCTAATGAAGCTGGGCAAGCAACTACCTGGGGCCTGTTCGTGACAGCATGTTTAACAAATCCTAGAGTCGAACCTGAATTCTGATTGTAGAAATTTGGGGAGATAGGAGGAATCAACAAATTCTGAAGATGGACTTTCAGCTTTTTCCAATCAGAATTCAGGCTAAACTATTTGTTGTTTAGTCACGCAGTCGTGTCCGACTCTTCGCGACTCCATGAACCACAGCACGCCAGGCCGCCCTTTCCTCCACTGCCTCTCGAAGCCTGCCCAAACTCATGTTCATTGCTTCCACTACACTGTCTATCCATCTCATCTTCTG
>JAACJT020000086.1:19744257-19760088 GCA_009936485.2 Gymnarchus niloticus | reverse complement strand
TCTGCCGTCCCCTCTTCCTTTTGCCTTCAACCTTTCCCAACATTAGCGTCTTCTCCAGTGACTCCTGTCTTCTCAAGGTTAAACTATAGGATTTGTTAAACGGAGTTCCTGGAATAGACCCCTGATAGATAACATTCCTTCAGTATCACATTGTTGTTTCTTCCCTGTCTTTATAATTTAAAATTAAATAAATATTTCATGCAAGCCTTAGCTATCTGCTACTACTTAGCTTTCAGCTACCACAATTCTTGTCGCTATAGATCAGTCAAAGGCCTTAGAACTATTAGCTTGCCCAATTCAAGGACGCATAACACCTTAATACTTACACCTATACTTGATACTTTAAAACTTTCCGCATTGTACATTGACCCTGTTGCTGTCCAGCTGAAAAGCACTTTTTCTCTCTTTCTCTCTGGATGTCTTACAAGTTTGAATGAATATTGATGAAAAGAGTAACTGTAGACAGGCCTGGAAGCAGGTGGACTATTTAGCGTTCATTTTCAGATCCAACGCAACAATATACAGCATCCTTATGCAAAGCCTCATTTTAAAAGCTTACACAATAACACTAGCATTCTAAAACGAGGTAGTTTATAGGGATTTGACAAACAATGCACTTCACATAGCCCTAGAGTGCTCTTTCTGTCTTTTATAAAGCATAATAACATACTTCAAGTAACTAAGTACACAGCTTTCTTGTGGATTTAAAAGTATGCGAAGAACATATCACAAAGCTATAAATGTATTAGCGAAAAGTTCAGAATTTCTGAACTTTTCGGCTTGCGTACTTTTTTTCAGTCATGGATGAAATACATTACAACATCTGAAAGTCTCTGCCTTTCCAATTACAATTAAACTAAAGTTATTGAATGGAAGAAAGAAAACATTACGAGATACAATTTAAAAAGACCAAGTAAAGCCCCAGAGGGAAATGTAGTACATCCTTCTTGATGGAGACTACTGAAATCCAAATGGAGAGTCGTAGACATCAATCAAAAAAGCCTAATTAATTGTAGCATAACTTGTCGATTGTAAAAAATGAGAATGATTTCTCTTGAGAGTTGAGGTTGTGCAGTAGGAAAAAAAAACAAAAAACTGCATAATTGTGCAGCTAGCAGCTTATGTTCCTGCTGTGTCATGCTAGTCATCTGAAGTCATGATCATCTAACCACTTACAGTACCCTGGTCAGGAACGTAAGGGAGGGGGGCTGAAGCCTATCCCAGGCTGCGTAGGGCTCTAGGCTAGGGAAAAGAGGTTAGAAGATCCATTGCAGCGCGTGTAAACGCTAACAAATACAGCTTGATGAGGTGGGAAATTCAGAGATGCCAATTAGATGAAATGCATGTCTTTAGACTACAGGAGGAAACCAGAGTACCACGAAAGAATACACAAGAGAATGGGAACATGCAAACTCTAGGGACACAGAATGAAGGAGGGATTGGAACCAGCAACCCCCCAGAGGTGTAAGGCAACAGTGCTACCCATTAAACTGTTTCTGACAACGTCAAAAATGAGAAAAATTCATTTGAACTTTCTTTATTCTAGCATCACAACAATTGTAAGCACAAGGGTATGACTGGAAAACAATGACTTTTGGCACTAATGAACCGTTCAATAAAGTGCACTGATGAAGATTCGTATAGCCTTCATGCTACAGTGCTGGGCTGTACTGTGCTGATGTGTGTCCTTGTCCCTCTGAGTGGTATACTCTTTTGCTTTGACACGGTGGCCCAATGAGACTCTCTTCAAAACTCCCAAAAGATCTTGTCACTCTGCCTGTCAGTGTGGCCATTCTATCAGTATATTAAAACATATGCCTGTGCTTGCAAAATAATATGAAAAATAGAAATTTCATTATATAAAACTACAGATAAGAAGAAAAAATACATAAAAAAATGAGTAAGCAGGTGCTCTCAGTGTACAGTATATTACAGAGTAATATCACTAGACACAAGACAATTGTTTAAAATAATGCATAAAATTATTATTACAAAATCAAGACTTGAATGCATACAGTATGTGGCATAATCTTAATGATACACTAAATTAAAAAGTCACAAAAAGATCATGAAAAAAATTGCATTTGAATGCACTGAGAGTCTGAAAGGAAATGCAAAACTTAAATCTTACCTTGCCGACATATGAGTAGGTGTTTATCACTGTGTCGCATCTTCACTAGCGCTCTGGTGCTCCGGGCCCCTGAAGTACTAATCAGGGTTTCGTGTGTACCAGTGTTTCCTTATTTCTTCATTGTTTGCCAGTTGCCCTTGCCCTGATGGCCTTCATGAGTTCTACCTGCGTTTCTCGTTATCTGAGTCTGCGTCTTTCATCTTTTTTTTGCCATGCGTCTCTGGCAGTTTTGTTTTGTGTCTGGTTTCATGTCAGTTTTGCTGCCTAGTCCTCGTGATCCTGTTCTTGCTTTGTTTCCCGCTGAGTTCATTGCCTTATTTCCCCCTTGTATTCAGGGCAGAGCACAGTCGTTGTGTTCTCTCCTTTCGTTATTAAGAACCCTGGTTGCACTTGACCCTGCATCCTCATGTCCCTTGTTTCCCTTGCAACCGATGTCAGGTGACAATCGTGATACACCAGGCAAAAATATGAAATAGGCAGAAATTATGTGCATTATAATGCATTATAATGCATGTTGAAAAAAGATCCCTTTGGTTGAAATGGGCCTTATTTTTGGGGAGAATTAAATACTGTATTCCACAGTTTCATATTTATGTCCAGACGATGACAGCGTAATGCTTTGGGATTGGTTTGCTACGTTAGCACCTGAACGACCTGCCATTATTTAAGTATCCATAAATTCTAGTATGTCCCAGTAGAATTCTACACTTTCCTATTTGGCAATCAATCCACTAGGCACTCCTCTAGGTACAGTGTCACTAGAGGGTGTGGATACTTGTGTAAAGAAATGTTACCTCAAGTTTTTAACACCTGTCACTGTTGCCTTTGGCAAACATCTTAGCAGAGATGTCAGAGGAGACATAACACCTATATTGAACAGTAGGGATACAAATCAATGATGGCACTTGCTGACAACAGTGATTGTATGGCAAAAACCCTGTTGTCAATTGTCTTTAAGAAGGCAATGGTAAGTCACTTCCGTACCTTAACATGAAATCCTTATGGATGGACGCACTACAATGAACATCAATGTAATGCTGGAAGACGGGCCCATGAGGCCAGAAGGCCCACAAAATGCTATAGAGGAAGAGCTTAAGATACTTTAGGATTCTTTGAAGTATAATTGGTGTTTTTGAAGAAGTTGAATCAGAGAAATCAGAGGACCTAGATACTCATTCAACACAAAGAGGGCATGCAAACTTTGAAACACAAAGAAAGGATTAGCATTTGAACACATTGGCCAAGATCAGGCCAGCGTGCTCTTCTCTGATGTACCGTGCCTCCCTATAAAATTTAGGCTGACAAAATAAGTTGAACTCTATGGGTTTGCTATGGTGTCCACATACAGCAAGTGGAAGTAACTACTGCCCAACACAAAACGGGCAATAACAATTAAATCTAGATTAGATTATATTTTTAACAGCTGTCCAGATGCCAGTGTGTATTTGCAAAAATAATAAAACCAACCAAATACATTTTTGCTTACACGATACACCATGAAAGTAAAGAATTCATCATGCTTTATCTGCCCTGTTTCACTTACGGCTAAAATTAGTGTTCAAACTCTCCTGTCAGCTCTGAGAATTACTTATCAGCCCTTATTAAACACAGTAAACTACCCATAGTACTCCAGGTTCAGGGTGGAGGCATAGTGAATGTTTACAAAATTTCTCTAGAACCTTATTTCTGTGTAGCAAGATGTTGAGAGAGATGTGTTAAAGCTTCAGGAAATCAAATAATGTTTAAACTTCCAAACTTTGACTAGAAGTTACCAACCTCATCACTTTCACTGCCAACGAAATCATCTTCCATTTGTGCCCCTCCCTTGGCTCCATGCCCATTGGTCCTCCAATCAGGTGAAGGCACAGTGACCTCTGTAGTGTGGGTGTATCCTGGCAGATGCCTCGCAGAGTGGAGATTTGATGAGAAGGTGAAAACGTCTTTCAGAGTGAGCTGAGGCTCCACCCTCTCATCACTGTCACCATCCTTCCAGGAAAATGAGCTACCAGGGGACATCTGCTGGGCCTGAGGTTCGAGTTCCAAATCACCATAGTCCTCCAGAATGACTTGATAATGGCAGTTGTCTAGAAAAACCAACAAAACAGTATAAAACTCACTTAAAGAAACTTCCATTTCTTTTCTGTCCTTGTCTTTTCATTTTGGCAGATGAAAAAAATTCAGGCATCACATTTCTATGGCATTTATGGAGGTGTTCACTTATTTAATACTTAATTTCAAAGGAAAGCCAATAGGCTAAAATAGTTGTTTTTTTATATATTCATTTTTCAAAATCATGGCTCATTTTTTCATTCAATGGTGAATTCACTTTAAGGATAATTCACAGGTTATCAATTTAAATAACAATATTAAAATACTGCTGGTCCCTGGTGCTGGAAGGACGCAGCGGCTGCCTCCTTAAGAGTATTTCTTCATTTGAAACGGGTTGTTGTATTACTCCATACTTCATCAGCTACCACTGCCTGGTGGTGACAAGATATGCCTGGCCATGTAGGAAGGTCCTTTAAAGCTCTCCTCTCACTATTTGGGACCTTTCTGGACCCGTGAATCCATACTACACCAGCCCTCCATCTCCTTGAAGGAAAGGTGCTGGCCCCATATACATGGTAAACCACATCATGGACAGTTGCCCCCAGTGATAGGGGCCTCCAGTACCTGGTGGACTGGAAAGGCTACGGTGAGGAAGGATGATCCTGTGTTCTGACAGAGTTTATCCTAAACCCTTCCCTGGTTGCAGATTTCCACCTCAAGCACCCAGACCATTCACGACCATTCGCAAGCTGGTCATGGGGGATGGCGTCCTGTCACACAGTCCATCCTAGAGCCAAAATAAGTCCCACTGCATCTTTCAGGACAGATTCCTCTCACCATTACCCTAACCTGCACTGCTTAAACCCCTCAGTTCCTCCTTACCCTTATTCTGTCATTGAACTGCCTCCAGAGTCCTTGACTGCACTCCTGACCTGATCTCCACTGTCTCCCTAATCAAGCCCTTGTCCTCGGCCGGTGTTTCCCATTCTGCAGTTCCCTGCTCCTTTGCCTGACCCTTTGCTCCATCTGCTCATCCCTGCATTCTGTCATCCTTGCACTCCGATCTGGATGCCGACCGCCAGCTGTTTCAGAAACTTGGAAGTGACCTCTTCATTTGAGCAGAACACCTGCTGGTAAGCAATCTACATCAGTGAAACTTCAGTGAACCTCACGGTTCTTTATTTCCTTCTGTCTCTTTAAAAATATCAGTTACCCAGAAATCAAGAAAATATATTGAAATCAGAAAAAAAGAAAAACCATCTTGAAGGATGCAACATAAGCAGGAAAATTACACTTTCACTATATCCTACACAGATATTATTTTATCAAGATTTTCCCATCTCACTATTCATTGAAAAGTCCATATCCGTGCTAATAAAGGAGGCTCTAATCTTATTCTAGACTTGTGTTGGTACTAGAAAATATATTCTAGAATGAAATATAAATATACTGTAACCACAGACAACTGCAATTTTTGGAAAATAAGGAAGATGTAAAACGACCCCATAACCATCAAAATTAACAAGCCATTAAACAAAAATGACATAGTTTCTTCTTCTCCCTCAGGTACTCCTCTCTCAGCTACGATGGATTTTTTTTATTTTTTTTTTTCCAATTTTTAATAAGCCTGGAGTAATATTGGGTGTATAAATTAATATGCTTTGCAAGATTTCACTGCTTCACACGACGTGGAATTATACAATAATTTCACCTCAAAACATTCTTGAACTCTTTCACACCACTAGAACTGAACTATTCCCAAGGTCAACGGTTCACTTAAGTTCTAAGTCTGTAGCTACTATAACAGATTTTAAGTATTTAAAAGTAACATGTTTCCTTTTCAACAAAGCTTCCATACTGAGAGTTTTAAAGGGGCAAATAAAAACTTTCCATCTCGCACTGTTTATCACCTCTCAAATGGCCCAATGTGGAAGATTGTTGTTGGGTTCCTTCTGACTTTTATTTAATGGCCCATTAAATGTAATGAACTCCCTGCTTATAATGGAACTGGAGGGGCAGACTCTGCCATGGTATTTTCAGCAGTGAAGCTGTGGTAAGATTAGATTATAAAACATGTACTGTTTCTTTAATGGGAATGCAACAGCACCTATCATAGCTGTGCCTGGACTCAAGTGCCTATCTGTTACAAGGGCCTCTCACCTCGTCTTGAATCATTTCTGGAATCATCTTTCATTTGCTCGCTGGTCTCTGCTTCTGCACTCTTCACTGTGCTTGAGGTGAGATGTTCTGACCACTCAGGACCCCTGTCTACATTCACACATTGGCTTGGGGCAGCTTCTCATCAAAGAAAGGAGGAATACGAAAAACATCACACAATGAAATGACACCACATAATATGGAGGACAATACAAACCTGTCCATTTTATAAACTGCTTATCCTATGCAGGGTCACCTGGAGCCTATCCCAGTCAGTTTAGGGCAGACCCTGCACAGTCACACACAAATACTATGGACAGTTTAGCTATGTAATACATTTCTCAGGACTGCAGATGACCCACAGATATGGGGAGAAAATACAAACTCTACACACAGAGGCTGGATTCAAACCCCCAACACGGGAGTTATAAGGCACCAGTCCTAACCACTGTACTACCACACCCCCTAAAACACTGAATTTTTGAAGTATTATTATGGTTCCTTTAAAACCATCTAGAAGTAGTCATTAAGAGTCGGATTTAATCGGTTTTATTTTCATATGAGATTAATCAGTACATTTCACATACTATAAATGACCACACTCAAAGAATTTTGAGAAGCTCTCTCTCGCTGAGTGCCCTGACCTCCACATCTCACCTGTGATTGGCTGCTTCTCTCTCGCTGAGCACACTGACCCGCACACCTCACCTGTGATTGGCTGACTCTCACTCGCTGAGCACACTGACCCCCACACTTCACCTGTGATTGGCTGCCTCTCTCTCGCTGAGCACACTGACCTCCACACTTCATCTGTGTTTGGCTGCTTCTCTCTCTCCCTGAGCTGGACCCTTGCAGCTTCCCAACTGCTGGCTTTTCTGTAGATGATCTCTTTGGTGAAGGATGAGGCTGCAGATGCTCTGTAAATAAACAAAGTATTACCTACTCCATGGCAACTTTATTAGCTACACCTATTGTATGTAGCATGGATTTCTGACTCCAGAACTGCTTCAAGGGTAGATGAGTTCTGGGTTCAGAGAAGCCTTTCGGGAAGCTGTTGTTCTGAGCTGACATTTTTGCATTCATTGCCTTCCTATTAGCATTAATGGCATATATGTGTTTTCAGCCACATATATGCCATTAACTGGACGTTTCTTGTTCATTGTTCCATTCTCTGTAAACTCTAGACGCTATCGTTTCTGAAAATCCTAGGATCCCATTTCTGGAGATGTAGGAATCATTACTACTGACTGCCAACAGTCACACCACTTTAAAAATCTCTTAGGGCAGACGTTTCAGCTATTCTAATACTTACACCAATAGGTGGCGTGTTTCCACAACAGCCATGTGAGCCATGTGGCCTCGTGTATGTGTGTTCAGCTCCAGTCACATAAGTTGTTGTTTGTAAGAGCAAGCTATTTGCATTCGTAAGCAGGTACATTGACTGCATTATTCTCTATAGACATCCATACAGCATTCACTTGCATGTGCAGCCTTGCCTGGGAAACACTGAAATTGCTGTTGTGGCCTGAGATCTTGTGGGGAACTGAGAACACTCTCTCGCTGATAGACGGATTTTCCTGGCCGGTCTTCATTGACTACAGTTGTTTTGGTTGCAGAGCTGCACACCTGTAAATTACAATCTGAATCATCATACCAGGATAAAGAATATACCAAAAATGACTGGGCTGCAGACTTAGATTTTTTCTGTGGTGCTTCTAAAATAACACACAATGTATCTTGCAATCTTGGTTTTCTGTTATAATGGCCAGTTCTTTCAGTAACAGAGACAGTGAAAAAGATCTGTGCAGGTAAATCAGGTTTGTTGTACTTCGGCGATATACCTATTAACTGAATAAAATAAATGCTAACTGCTATAGTTTATTAATAATGATCCTCAGTCGTGAAAATGGTATTCCAGCTGATGGCTTTGTTTCACAGAAACTGTCATGCAAACTCAACAAACTCAACTGGACGAGAACCGGAACACCTGGATAGACCCAACAGAGACGAGCAATCCCTTATATTCCTACAGCACCATAATTATATTTTAACTGTAAAATCAATGTTTTCACCGGCAAATACTGCTAAACAAACAGAATGATGTTTCAAATAAAGTGTTAGTACTTTATATACATCCATCCATTCTATCTGGGTCTTGGTTGAGGGGTTTAAAGGCAGTAAAGACTGCATAGTTACATGCTATACAGTCTTGGTCTCTAATCTGTGGTCTGTAGTCTTACACCCAGAAAGAAAAAATTGTATTTCTTTTTTTTAGGTAGAAGAATAGGTAACACCTGTTGATAAACAAAAGGTAAAAGTGTGATGTTGAAGATAAAGGTAGGGCTGAATTAAATCTAGCAGCCTCTTCCCATGCCAGTAGAGTCTAAACAGGTGGTGTAAAACATTAACGTTCTGTGCTTCATATCTCCTTTGTATGCAGAATTACGTCATAAGAATCAGACCCAGTTAATCATGAGGTCGTGTCATAGCAGTAGCCAAATTCAGCCTCAGATGTTTCACAATTTCTGAGTTTACATGAATCAGACAATGACTGTTGCTCATTTCAAACTAATTAATTTGATCATTCAAGGTTTGGAAATAGGAAAAATCTGCAAATTGTTTTGTACCTGTGAGGTAAAATAAACTGGTAAAAAAAAAACAAAAAAAAACAGGTGTGTCAGAAAAATTGAAATGTTAAAGTTCAGTTAGCAAGCCAGTACTCACCTCTTGACCACTGGGTGCACTGGTCTTTCTTCCTGTAGCTGGAGGAGGCCCTTGGACCTTTGATCCAAAAGCAATGTGGGACACATGATGGCTCCTGATCCCATGTACACTGGTTAAACTTGCACTGTTTTTCTGTTCTGTAAGGTATAATAAGATGAGAGCATTGGTTCACGCCCCCCTCGCCACTGTCTGAAGTTTTGTTAATGATGACCCATCTCTGCCGTAATAGAGGCTGTTCACATGTGAAAGATGTCTTGACAACAAAAAATAAACAAATATCGTATAATCATTTCTGAGTCAATTCTACACTATATGTATAATTTATGAATAATATAATCAGTCCTTATTTCTACAAATGATATGTCTAGCTTGTTAGTTGTCTTTTAAAAGCAATTTAAAAACTACACAGTATGCATCAAACCAACAGAGCTGCAATTATTGAATTTTATATTCGTAAGGGCCTCTTATTGACAGATGGATTTGTGCTGATGATTACCATGATTCATATACAGAACCTTGTAAACAGAAAGAGATGTGGAAGGAAATGAAATGTGAACAAAACAAACAGCTCCTGCTCCTCTGACCAGCTTAAAACAACTAGAAAATACAAGGGATTTCACCCCAAGACATTCTGTAGCATGTTTTATTAGTGGCTAATTAGTGACCCATTGGATCAGTGTTATGGTACCCCCTGCTACTAGGAAGGAGCTCCTTTAATTAAGAATTATTCATTTTACAGCACAACGGCTTCATGAATTTAACATTTTAACTTTCAAATCCATGAACGTTCCATCCAACTAAAGTTTATTGCAGAAAATTTAAAAAAATTGTGAAAGACTCAGGTCTTCGTGATAAACTGTTTTTCCCATTGTTTAAAAATTTCTGACGTTTCTATTTACTTGCTACAGTATATTGACCTATCTTATCTCCAGGACAAAGTCCACTTGAAATCTTGTAGTCTGGACTGTAAGGTCATTTAACTGATTAGAATTTGAAGAGAGACAAGCTGATGTATCCTTAAATGAGATTTGTTTCATTTAAATACAGTCTCAGCTTTTCCAGGATAAATATAATGGCACAGCTAAATTATACAAATGACTACGATAAGAAAAATGCTATCATGATCACTTTTTTTCATTTATGTCTAATTCAAAATGCCTGTGATATCTGTTAGGATAATACATTTTGTATGATGAGTACACATTATGTAATATTTATTGCAGCATTCAATATGAGAAATCTTGCCCATACTTTTTGCGTAAATTTGAGAGTGTGGTATCATTAATAAATTAAACTACCATTATTTAAAACCACATGGGCCTAATAAGAGAAATTGATTGAAGTACCCTAACAAACCATACCTGGAAAATGAAAGGAAAATAGATACGACTGAAATGGGGGAGACTTGATGCTGAGTGAACTTGCCATTCATAATTTAATCAGATAAGCTGTTCTTTGTATTCCAAGAAAATAAAAAATGCAATAAGTTAAGGTACTATAATAATAGCAATTTGTGAATGCCTCTGTATATTATTACATTGTAGACCAGATTTAATATCAATCTTCTTTAATCATTATTAGGCTTGTTATGCGAATAACATGGGGACCAATTATAAGAGCTAATTTACATGAAAATCCCCTCAGCATGACTGCAATTTATTTCTATTGGCATGACTGGATAAATCAACATGAACGAGACAGCTGTCAGAATGAATGAATATGCAAAGATTAAAAAAATGCTACTGAAGTAGAAACAGGAATTATAATGAGTTACTGGAGCATTTATATTTGTCATAAGAAAAGATAATTGCAGTCTCCAGGTATGAGATTCTGATCCAAGGGCACTTGGATTTCAAAGTTAATATCATTCAATCACAACAGAGAGAGCTTTTAGGGAAAAAAAAAAAAAATCTTTAAAAACCAAATTCATGCATAACCCATTAGTGTTATTTCCTTGAGGTTTTGAATCAAACTCACCTGCAAGAAATTTAATCTAATTTAAACCCACTAATTTAATAAACATTTCATTGATATAAATTAATTTTGGTTAAATGAACCTGCATTAAATCTGTAATGTACATAAAAATTAGTTTTCAGTCTTATGCTGTTATTTGATGAATATATTACGGGCAACTGATGCGTGACCTAATTGCTTTTTAAAATTTTAGTACTTTATTTGCTGGATATAGGCACCTTCTGTACCTTTAATCATTTTCATAACAAGCTAGGATACTAAAGCTTGTTCGAGCATAAGCACAATAAAAAAAAAAATGCATATGCTCATAGCTGTATAAATCAAAGTTGAATTCTAGCAGGAGAATATGTTTATCAAACAGACATTGATAACAGTGACTGGTAAATTGACGAGAAGTTGCTTTATCTTAACGGTATAAATAACTGTCCATCAAGAATCTCCTTTGGTTTTAAGTGTCCAGACAAACAGGATGCATCCCCTAGTGTCAGATGAAAGTGAGTTTTACCTAAAGCAAGATTATATCAAAGTGATTAAAAGAATGTTGTGTTGTCCCTAAATCAAACTGTCCAAATGTTGCAGGCAGAAAGATGTTTATTCATGGCAATGTGTTGATATACTTTCTTTACGTTTCTTTCATATACTATACTTTATCTTACATCTAAGACTAAAGTACAAAACTGCTCCATTAAAAAGATCGAACATTTCTTGAACAAATAAAACAACATAAATGAATCCACAGAACTTAAAACTAATATAATAACTCAAAATAACTTTTGGTGTCGGAATTTGCGATTTCTCATTTTATAGGACAAAATTACTAATTAGATATAAAATGCTGTAGCTTCGAAATTTTTTTTGTAGCTATAAATGCACTAAATGTATCCAGACCCCACCTCATAAATTGGAAATCTGAGGTTAATCACAAGCGAAATTAACATAATAACAAGTGACTGCAGTTTTTTATCGATGTTCCATCCAGCTCTAATGCAGGGCAAGGAGAGACGTCTATAAAAATAAAGCACTACAATCATTTTGTCCTGTATGTATTCTTTGTGATTTACTGGATCTGGCAGTCAGTCCTGAAAACTCAATCACTCCTTGTGGAGGTCAGCAATCTTGTACAACTATTTAGCTGATCACTTGTGGGAATAGCATGCTGTCTTCCCCGAATCATGTGGAGAAAAAAAGATATGGCCTCCTCCACTTAGCTTACCCACGCTACCAGACAGATAAGGAGTCATAGTAGTAAATACCAAAATCAATGCAGGCCTGCAACAAAGACAAAGGATACCGAACGAGGGTGTCTCTTAAGGAGCTCTTAATAATTATCAAAGGTGTTAATATCTAGAGACGTCTAAGGCGACCATCAAGATAAAGGGTGAATGACCGGGCTGCAAAATTTGGCACATCAGCACTGTTCTGATGGCAAACCAATTCCAAACAAATAAAGACGTAGGAAAAAGTCAGTCAGTAATTTACAGATTCCAGTTCATTTCTCTGACATACCAGATGCTGAGGTTGCAGGGACACTGGCCTTAATTTCACTCAGTCTCAGCTTGTCCATGTTCACCACTTGTGTCATGTGCTCCACGTCTGCTGGAAACTGAAAATTTCTTGGTATCACATCTGCAGGATTAGGACCACAAATATTTGGAGCTGGGGGATTAAAAGCATTTAGTTTGCCTGCAAAACCTCTTTACGTAGATCAATACTATTACAACCGTATGTCCTTCAGTATGGGATTGAGAAATGTGCAGCACATATCCGAAACTGTTAAATAAAGAATATAATAGATTAGACGGGGCATCGTTAGTCAAACTACATTCTTTGGGAAATACACAGCGTGATCCACACCATTCATCCTTACCCCATATTTCATAGAAAAATTTACTGTATTTAATATACAATTTTAACAAGTGTTACAAAAAACAGTTACTGACTTCAGATTTCTCTTAAATGAATTGTGGAAATTAATTCTTTGCGATTACCTCTCCCTATTAAACACTATACAACAGTACTATATAACATCAAAATGAACATGTAAAGATAAAACTTTTTTCTAAACTAATTGCAACAAAAACACTCGACTAATCGCATACATCTTCCATATTATTGTATGACATGCCTAGATGATCTCTGGAGAGACTCATTCTGTATTGATTCATGACTGAATCGCAGTAAAATGTGAAAAGACCAAAAGAGGTGAATTTTTAAAGCCACTGTATAATTATTATTATTAGGACATTATTTGCTTGAAATGTCAGCAGTTTCTGGGTAGACCTTTATCATAAGGTTTCCATTCTCAGGACCATTTACGGATTTTTAGAAAATCAGACGAAACAACCCAAATGTCATCTGTCATTTCACCAAAAGAAAAAAATATATATATATATATATATATATACATATATTTGATGCTGAATGCAATCTTTCACCAGAAGTGGGCATTATATTAAAGAAAATGAAATAAAAGTAATAGAAATGTTATAAAATTTTAAGAAAGAACATCACCTTTTTGATATACAGCCTCCAATTGATCCCTTGCACTGAAGTGTCTGTGCGACATTTAATATCAGTGACTGCAGTCAAACTCTTCCCGTAATTATTTGTCAGCCTCTAACATGGATAAAATTTTGCACACTCCTCCATGCACAACTGATTAAACTCTGTGACTTTCATTTTCACTATGGTATTTTTTGCCTTGCTATTTCACCCTTTTTACGTACAGGGCCATTCTGATGAAATAATGATAAAAAATAGTTATGCAGAGGCATTTTGAGGGGCAGGTGCTGAAAGATAAGAAATCAGCACCCAGTGCCTGTAAAGGTGTCATATCTTCAGAACTGGAATTTAGAAAGCGGTAAGACATGAACTATCAATGTGGGTGTGGGTCTGTCGATTAGACTTGAGTGCTTGTTGCCCCAATTGGGGGCTTCTGTACTGCACCAGTACACCTGAATTTACTCTTTTTTTTAAAGGTATTTTTTTCCTCCTTTTCTCATCCTGCGACATGCAGGCCTATCGGAAAAGATGCCCAATGGCTTGCAAAAGTAATCAAACTGAATTCGTTATGTGGGTATAGTTCACACAGGCAAAGTAACATTTTGGTTGTGCGTTTAATCACCTTGGTGCTGTTTATTATGACAAGATAGATATTCCGACCAACCTGAATTTAAAAAATGTGCAGAAATGCTAAAAACCAGGCAGGGGGCAATAGTTTTCACACCGGTATATGAATGAAATCTGGGGTAAACCCAGATATAAGTTAGGTAATTAGATAATAAATTACACTCATTAAATTTGTGAAATTATATTCCAATATCTTTACTGCAACATCCATGCATTTTTGTCACATTTCAGCATAACTCCGAATCCTGACACTCAACAAGCAAGGTGTCTGAACCTGATACTGAGTCCATTTTAAAGACATTTAAACTTTGTGCATCATACATACTGTCCAGGCTGAAGGCGTCCATTGGCTGCACCTTCATTGTAAAGACTCTCCTGAGGTGGCAAGTGGCAGAAACAATAATAGCATCCAGTGACAGGAAGGAAGCACCTTTGAATATCTCTCCAGTTAAAGATACAAGGTCGATACAAGTGTTGGTCCACTGAAAATCAGAAGAAATAGAGAACAATTTCTATTGGTTGTATTGGACTGTTTAATGTGATCATTCATTTATGAGTGTTCAATTTTGTAGATCACATACCACAAAAAAAACCAACAGTTCACTTATTTGGAAAAATGCCTAGATGTGGAAAACAAGATGAAAGAGCAATTAAAATGATTTTGTAAAAAGATCATGGTTTGAGTGCACCACCCTTCTGGCATATGCTGTTTTTGTGCTTTTCCCCTGCTCTCTGTCTGGGTGACTGTTCTTTGGTTACTCAGGTTTCTTACCGTGTCCAAAAAGATGCTTCAAGCAAAGTGGCACCTCTAATATGTCTACTGTGTAATTATTAATGTGGATGTGTACATATGACCTGCAATGAACTGGCATCCCAGTATCATGTTCAAGGTGTGTTCTATGCTGTCTGGGAGAGGCTCAAGGCTCATGGTGACCCTGGACTGGATAAGCCTTCTAGAGGATGGATGGATGGATGGATGGATGGATGGATGGATGGATGGATGGACCGGAATTTTTATAGCAACTTCTGTGACCTCACTTCTATGACAAAAAAAAAAACAAAAACAACAATTATGGCAAATATATTTCAAAAATGATTTAACCAGATAACTTTAACATTAAGGTAAAGGACCATTTCATAAGTATTTCTAATGAAGTTATAATTGAGGCGATTTAAAATCATGAGCCAATAGCTCATTTAAATTATACATTTCTGCTACAACCTCAGGGGATGAAAGCTGCTGAATGCCATTGATTCCACCTTATTTGGCTTTGCATGAGTGCTTTAAATAATGCCTGGACCCTGCTAAATTAATCTTTATACAACTGATGACAGGAGGAGCCTGCGTGGCCAAATTCAAAAATTCATGCATATTCCAGTTTATAATTTCTTAACAGGCATTTGTTTTGTATTTACATTATTATATTTACAAGGCAGAATTCTGCCCTGGTATAGTCAACCACAATACCTACACAACTATGACATTTAATCTTTCTACTTATATAGTTTGTTTGACAGCCTAGCATGTTTAATTTTTGTATCCTTTATGAAACTGGATATCACACTCTATTATGTACAGTATATCACTCTGACAAGCAAAATGCAAGGGCGAGAGGGGACGATACACCCAACTGAATGCAGATTTCCAGAGAAGAGCAAGGAAAGA